>APFE031608759.1:201752-226230 GCA_000404065.3 Pinus taeda
GAAGGGCTCTTAGACTAAAAGTCACTAAGTACTGCCTTATGAAGGATGGCCTTGGATGGAGAAATCCTGAGGGCATAGTGCTTAGGTGTGTTGACGATGTTGAGTCCAAAAGATTAATCTCCGAGTTTCATTCAGGATTTTGTGGTGGTCATTATGCCGCTAGAACTACCGCCCACAAAATCCTAAGAGCTGGCTATTATTGGCCTTTGATATTTTCTGATGTGCACAAGTTTGTTAGAGCGTGTCAAGCCTGTCAACTATTCACTGGGAAGCAGAAGCTTGCTGCCCTTCCTTTACAACCTGTCATTGTAGAGGCGCCTTTTCAGCATTGGGGTTTGGACTTCATAGGGAAGTTCCATGAAAATTCTAATAATGGCTACTCATGGATTTTGACTGCCACGGATTATTTTACTAAATGGGTCGAAGCCATTCCTACTAAGAATGCCACTGAAAAGGTGATTATGGATTTCATTGAGAATAACATCATTACTAGATTTGGTGTCCCTGCTAAGATCACTACGGACAATGCCAGGGCCTTTAGTTCTTTAGAGTTTTCATCCTTTTGTTTCAAATATGGCATTGTCTTATCTCATTCGTCAAATTACTATCCTCAGGGTAATGGTTTGGCTGAATCAAGTAACAAAATCCTTATAACCATTATTCAAGAAGATAGTAGGAAGATAACAGAAATCTTGTGGACAACAAAATCAAGTATGCTTTACTTGGGCAGATAGAATTACTAAGAAGAAACTATGGTAAATCTCCTTTGAATTAGTTTATGGTTGGACGTTTACTTTACCTGTGCGCACCTAAAATTTGCCAGCTTATCAGGCTTCTCCCAAAATTTTTTCCACTAATAAAGATGTTGTTCAGATGGATAGATCAGAATTGTGGAATTTAGATGACTCGTTCGGACAGCTTTTGAGGCTATATGTAAAAAAATCAATCCTAACATAAAGAAAAGCTTTGATAAATGCTTCTCGATCTAGATCTTTGGCAGGTTGGAGATATTGGTTACTTTGGGACCGCCAAAATGAGAAACCAGGAAAGCATAAGAAGTTCGACAGTTTGTGGCTTGGCCTTACATCATTCAGACATAGCCGGACCAAAACTCATTCACTTGAGCAGATTGGATGGCGAACCACTTGATCTACCAGCGAACGGCCAAATGCTCAAGCTGTTCTTCAGAGATGATATCTGATGCCATGGGGCATTTTCTGTATTGTATTTCTATCCCTGATCCTTGTCCTTTCAGCATTTCATTTCTGTCCGTAGGATTAGATTTACTTTCATGTTATTAATTAGTCAATAAATGAAGAGCTTTTATCTTTCCTGTGCTTAATGTATATGATGATTTTGGAATGGACGCTACTTATTTTTATCTGTGTGTTGTATGGGTGCAGATTCTGGATTCTCACATTCCTGCAAGCAGCAACTTGTCCCCAAGTAGAGCCAGATGTTGACCTCTACCGGTCAACTACCCATGCAGTACCCCCCCTTTTTTTTTTTTTGCAAAAAAGTAGTAGCACCTGATCAGCGTGTCCGTGCCATCCTACAGTCATCAGCAGCTTGATCAATCCAATTGTAAACCCAGTCTGCATATATGAAATGTAAATAATCCTAGCAGGTCAGAGTCATGTATGTAAATTGCCTAGGTGGACCTAACTTTCTAATGATAATCTATGTCCCGGAAGGTTTTTCGTCTGACCGATCCACGGATCGGCAGAGTTTTCCTTCAAACCTGACCCCAAAGTCGGGATGCATTTTGTTATTAGAACTTTAGGAGAATCCTAGTGTGTTAACCTGCTACATTATAGTTGTGTCGCAGAACTGGGTGATTTGTGAGGGTTTGTGTTAAAGGGGTTTTTCTCCCTTAAGATGTAAATTGTAAAAGTCATGTAATGTGTCCTGAGGGTCGAAAAATGTTTTAAATCCCCTCCTGAGTCCTAAGTCCTAGGTCCTAGGTGATGTTTCTGAAGGCTTAGTTCGATGATCCATTTTAAAATGAATTAAGAAATAAAAAAATAATGAATAAAAATAATTAATAATAAAATAAATAAAAATTAAAAAATATAAAATAAAAATAAAAAATAAAAAAATAAATAAAATTAATAAAAAATAATTAATAATAAAATTTCATAAAACCCTAAATAATTAAATAATAATAATTTTTGTGAATGCATGCAAAAATCTTTTTTTAGTAAAATTCGACGGATGAGGATTAAGAGATTCTTTATCCTCATCGACGGTCGAGATCTCTTCAACATGGATCACTCGAACTAGCCGTTTGGATCATTTCCTTTATATAGGGTTTTAGGGGGTCATTTCAGACCATCTGATTTGTGAGTCTTGTATTGAAAAAAGCTCTCTTGCAAACTTTCTCTGGTTAATAAAAGAAGACTTTGGGGTCCATAACTTGCTGGTGTTACTCTCTTAGAATGCTGTGAGATTGTTTAATTTTCTGCATATGTTATTTTCAGCCGTTAATAATAGCCTTTTTTTTTTTGAGTATTGTGAGCACAGGTATCTTGTTTCACTTGCTAGGGTTTGGGTGCTGTTAGGGTTTTTTGAAGTAATGGCAGGTATCTCCATTGCTTTCTGAGATCTGGCAGCATTTTTGCCCTCTTTACTGATGGTTGTTTTGAGCTGTGCATAAAATATTTTCTGAAGGAAAGTTGTGGGCGTTCGGGGAAGTTCTTCGCTGAATCAGCCAACTCCCACAAGCATTTTATGCTGAGCCCAGTTGGATTTGATCCTGGGTCCATCATTCAGTTTATTTTTAATTTGCATGGGAGGTTTTTCTGAAGTTTTTCACAGTGAAAATCTGAAATCATTATTTCTTTAAATATTTTCTGTGCTTATTGATGAATCTGGCTGTTGAGGGGCCAAATCTGTAACTTAAATTAGCTGTTTTAGGGTTTCAGTTTTGTCTTCCTGCGCATATTATTTTTGGATGTTCCATTACAGGTTGCAGGAGCAGGTTTTATGAAATTTTCACGGGCTTTATTGGACAAATTTGGAGCAGAGAATTTTGTGTGGAGCTTAAGTGGGATTTCTGGGCAATCTGTTTCATTTTCACGTTGCTGCCTATTAAGCAGTCTATCCCCTTTGCATTTTATCTTCACGCAATTTTTCCTTCTTCGCTGTGGCAAGCCCCATCTCCCTCAACCACTCACGGGTCCTTCTCCGTCCTCTCACTGCAAGTCCTGTATCATAAAATCACTTTTCCTGCGTTGACCAACCTGCACCTACATATACCCACCGGTGATTCATTTAACAAGTACGTGGGTGTTTTGTTTTTTTTTTTTGTTTTTATGGTATATGCCAGCGTGTGTGACATCCCTTCTGCTGCCGTTGAGCATCAAATCCCGCACGCCCGCCTGACAATTACCAAGCTCACGTCCACCTGCAAAACAACAAACCAACCCCGATTTTCATTGTGCCATTCACGCTTGCTGCGGCATTTTCTGCTATCCAACACTGATCCGTCGAACCCCATAGCCTGCACACGGATCTGCAAAAACGCAATACAGTTTTTCGAATTTCAAATTTATCTTGGGCATCAGGTGTGTATTAAACTTTCTCCGCCTGGTCGTTATCCGTCCATATCCGCACAAAGCCTGCAACAAGAAACAGTTCGCAGCAAAGGCAAACGTCAGGTGTGTTTTCCGCCATCATCTAGACCGAGGTATATCCGCGTGAGAGGTTCGTATGCACAGCAGAGTCGGGGTAAGCCGATTCGATTTTTTAATACGCGTTGATTTTGGTTAGCACAAGGTTTGAAAATCGTTGCATTTTTTTTAGGTCACGTTTTAATTTTAATTCAAATACGTATAGGGTTTGATTCCATTAAATTTAGTTCTATTTTCATATATGCGTAGGTTAAAATAGATTTAAATTTTTTAGTTTGGTTACGTAAGTGTTGGATATGTGTGCATAGTTTAGTGTTAGCATAGGTTTCGTTTATTTAGGTTTTGATCTTTAGTTTCAATTTCATTAGGTTTAAATTCGTATGCATTATGTTTTGAATTTTCCTTTTTTTTAATTTAATTTTATAAAAAATAAAAAATTAAATGAAATAGTTAGGATGTTAGCTTTTGGGCTTTAGTTAATTTTAGTTTAGATTTATATTTTCTTTATTTACGTTTTAGTTTTGACATTTAGGATTTCTTTTAATTGTTTACTTTTATAAATCATAAAAAAAATAAAAATAAACAGAATAAAATAAAAAGTTCCTTTGATTGTAGTTTAAATTTAGATTAGATTTTGATTTTAAGTTTTGTTTTAAAATTATAAAAAATTAAAAAATATAAAATAAATAATCCATAAAAAATTTCATTAGGTTTTTGATGTTAGAATTTTTAGATTTTAGATTTTAATTTTTTTTAGTTTTATTTAGTTTTTTTTTTTAGGATAAATTTAATTTAGACTTTTTTTTATTTCATTTAAAAAAAAAAAGAAAAAATTTAAAATTTTTTTTGTGGAAAATTATTTTTGCCAGATTCAGTTGTTTTTCAGTTATTATCTTTAAAACTGAGATCTAAATTTTTCAAGTCAAGACACGAAATTGATATTTGGTTAATAGTGGATTGTTCAAAGTTATTTGATGATAAATGATCGCTGTGTACAATTCGCATTCCTGCAACATCTGTTAAGTAACCATTTTAATAACAATCTCTCAAGGCACTGCTCTATTAACTAATCAAATCATTTTAGTGCTCATCTTTTCGTGTCTCGTGTCTCCCAACCAACTGGTCGACAGTTGGTCTTCATCATCTCACAGGGTCTACCCCCCTTAGCCGCGGGAGACAGGCTTAAACGGAGGGATTGAGGATCAGAGTGACAGCCCCCGGTCTGAGCGTTGTCGTGTCAATCTGCGCGACAACACAGATCAATCTTAGTGAAGTACTTGGCTCCTCTAAGCTCATCCATTAACTCACTAATGCGGGGAATGGGGTACCATTTCTTAAGAGTCTTTTGGTTAAGGGCTCGGTAGTCGATACACATCTGGAGGGTTCCATCCTTTTTCTTCACCAACACTACGAAAGAAGCGAAAGGACTAGAACTTGGCCTGATATGGCCCAACACCAGCAACTCCTGGATGGCCTTCTCTATCTCGTCCTTATAGGTTTTGGGGTGCCTGTAAGGAGTAGTGGTGACTACCTGTACAATCGGCTCCAACTCAATGGTGTGCTCAAACCCTCTATCTGGTGGTTGCACTAGTGGAATGTCCCCGAACACTACCGCATATTTGTCCAGTAAATCTTGTATGACTGTTGGTGGTGGCTGTGCCTGTCCCCCAACCTCTAAGATCCTCAACTCGACTACCCATGCAATGTCCCCATGCTGGAGATCTGCCTCCATCCTGTGGGCCGAAACTGTCTGAGGCAAATAAGACTGCATGCCTCTCAATACCACCAGTTTGCCATCTGGCCCCATGAACTCCATCTTAGGTTTCCTCCAATTTGTCGTGACTCGCCCAAGGGAATACAACCACTAGACACCTGTCACTACGTTGGTGTCTGGCACATCGACCACAAAGAAGTGGTCTGTCATCGAGTAGTTTCTCGTAACTACTATCAAGGAGGGCATGTATCTGGTACACTGGATGGTACGGTCACCTAGTACTAGGACTAAGAACCCCTCAAACTCTGTTGTGGTGAGACCCCTCCTTTGGACCAGCTATGCATCTATGAAATTGTGGGTAGCCCCAACCCCACTGTCCACCAACACTGACACCCTTTGTCCCTGTACCGTACCTCTGATCCTGAGTGTCAAAAACTTAGGAATCCCACATAAAGAAGTGAAGACCCCTGCTGATGTGGCAAGAGATGCCCCTCCTTGTGGAGATGGTGGTGGTGGCCTTCTGTCTGCCGGACTCTCTCCATTTGTCCCACCACAATCCTTGCCCCACCTTGTCCTCCTAGTCACTGTCAGAGAAGACCTCAATGTAATGTGCTCTACCTGTTGTGCACCTATGGCTAGGTGCCGGAGGTCCTTCCATGTCTCCTCATCTAATTGCCCCTCCCTTATGTGGTCGTCGTGGTGGGGGTCTAGTCTCATGCCCCTTCGATGGAAAAGGGGCCTGTGTAGGAAATGGCGCTTTGGTCTTGGGGATGCCCCCCTGTAAATCTCTGTCACACACAACCGCTTCCTACAACGTGGAGGGTCTGCGTGACTTCACTAGTCCATGTAGGGGCTCAAGCAAGCCCCCAATGAAGGTGTATACCCTCCTTGCCTTGGACAGATCTAAGACCACCACTGACACACGCAGAAAGTCTGAGAAGCACTGCTCTGGGTTGCCTGTTTGGCGTAGTTGTGTCAGTTCCCTGAAAGATGCCTCCAGATTCCTCTGATCAAATCACTCCACCACCCTTCGGGTGAAGTCCTCATAAGAAACTATCTGAGCATGCCCCAAAGTGGTCAGGCTGTGAAACCACCAGTCATGGGCTTCCCTCTCCAAGTGCAGCGCTGCCATCTTAATGGCTTCCTACTCCGTCATTCGGTTGAGTTGAAAGTATGTGTCCATCTTTTCAACCCAAGCCCTGGATGTGCACTTGGTAGTACCATCAAATGTAGGGAAATACATCCTCCCTATAGTTCTCTGCAGCCCATAGTTTTGGGTCCCTTGTCCTCCTTACCCCTTGTTCCTCTCTGCTTGAGCTTGTAGTAATCTCTAAAGGAGAGGGCTTCTTTGAAGTATTCGTCCATCGCCTGCCACTCTCTGAAGTAATACCCCATCTGAGGGGTGTCTTCCTCCCTTGCTGGTTCTATTTGTGCCACTGGCACGAAACAGTGTAGTGTAGCCCTAGTTGGCACACTAACTGAAGGGCACTGTGTTGCTGGTGAGTGGTGATTGAAAGGTTGAGAGGCCTTGGAAGTTTCCCCACTTAAAAACCCTCTACGTGTGGCCCTGTCTCTATTCTAGGATTTGATCTCCTCTAGCATGTCTTTTTGCCCCTTGGCCAAGTCACTTAAGGGCCTCAGGAGGCTATCGAAAGCCATCTCGTCCCTGCTCTTGGGCTCTGCCATTTCCTCCTTTCCGGCCACTGCTTTCCCTCTTTCCTCTGTATCTGGCGTAATTTCTAACTCCCTTTCTCTGCTCCTTTACCTCTGCCTTCAGTAAGTGATGTTCTGCTGGTCTTCTCCTCTCATAGGAAACAAATCCTACAGCTGAGCCAAGAACTAGGCTATGATACCACTGTAATGTTCCTAAGTAGGAATATGAGTGCTTTTAAAAAAATAAACAATGCAACAACATAAAATTAAAAACATGCATTATACATCCATGAAACATTGTAAATTTGGAACTGCTGAGCCATATATTATAAAATCTGAGAGCATAGATACAATATAAAATGGAATGGTTTACCTGTGCTTGTCTCAAAGACAAGTTTGACAAAACCCAGGTGATGGAATATCTGAGCTGAAGGCTGTCCGGTTGCTGCACCACTTTGCGCTGCGCTGTCCCAGTAAAACCACTGCCTTGTTGAACTTCGACCTGCTGGAATGTGCCCAAAAACTGCCTAGAAATTTATACCTTTTCAGCCTCGGACTCCTTGGACAAAACCCAGAAAAACCCAGAAAAACCCAGAAGGGAATTTCTCTGATTTTGACTTTGGAATTTCGATCTCCTTGGAGCCCCTCCCCAGTTGCTGGTGCCAAATTCGACTTGCAGGGACCAATTTGCAAATCCCTTTGAAAATGCCCCTAGAATGTTGGGTTCACCTATGCTAACTGACTCCTTGCTCCCCAGATGATTCTTGGCCCGAATGATTGCTCTCCCAAGTACCATGAATTTGTTGCAAGAGGCCTCTGTGCAGTCCCTCTGCCCAGAAAATCATACTGCTGAAACACCTGTCGAGTTGGTTGGAAAACCTGGCGAAAATGTCCTCAACCAACAACCTTTCCAGCTCCCGGAACTCCCAGCAAGCTATGGACCTCCTTGCTGGCTCAATCTCCTCCTGTGTGTTTCTGGCTGCCCAGGAAATACGCAGTCTCTTTCTTTGCGTGGCTGGATGAAGTGTATGATGATGCTGGAACCTCTGAAATCCCTGTGGAAAAACCTCCCTAGGGTGGGCACGAATGGTCCCCCAAAGTAAAGGTTGAATCTCCCGCTTGGAAGATTCGTGGCTAACCAACCAGTAGACTCGCTAAGCAGCGGAGCATACAATGATGAGTTTGTTTGTAAAATGATAAAGATGCTGCAAAATGAGAGCTCATTCCTCTTTTATTACCTTGGGCACCCTTAGCCTCATGTGGGCCCCTCCTTGCACTAATTCGATTCCCTCCAAGCTCATGCAATGACCAAGTTCAAATTATTCATGTGGGTGGCCCCCACATTCCACTAGCTGCTAGAAATAAAGTCGAATTCCCTATAGTTCCTAAATTCTGCGTGTGGGGTCCTCTTCCTAAGCCAAAAATGATGCCAAAAATGTGGTGTTGCATTCCGTGACTAATACATTGGAGAAGGGACATGACAAAATCTCAATGGACTGGTATTTGAAAAGATACAAGAAATAATTAATTTTTAAAGAAAAATCTATTTTTAAGACTTAAAACCATGATTCCAAAACAATAGAGACAAAATATTCAAAATTTGCTCATCTATGTACCATATAAAGGTGAATATATCAAAATGGCACAGAGTGCACTACATATCAACAACAAAATACGCAATCAATAAGGCTCTAAATGGCCTCTAGAGTCCAAAAATAAACGCTGCAAGCTATGGGGCCACTAGCCTACTACAAATCTACAAATTAGTGATCAACATGGTCACTACTCATCATGATCAAACTCATCACCACTACTAGACATGGGATCATCAACATGAGCTATATAAACATCATCTGGTTCAGAGTCTGAGGACTCCTCAGACTCCTCTACAACCTCAGTAGTATTGACAAATCGAGAGGCTTGCAAATTTGATTAAGTTTATCTTTCTTTCTTAACTGCTTGTGAAATTTGTTGGCTTCTTATTAATTTAAGCATGTTTTTCATCAAACAATTATCAAAACGTACAAAACATGAAGATCACAAGAAAAATGGTGAACACAAGATATAGGATCCAAGCTAGGGAAAAGCTCCTCCAAGGGGAAAACCTAGAAAAATTCTCTTCTTATAGAATCAAATCAAAGTGAGATGTCTAAGACCCATGACCACATAAGGACTTCAACCCTGTAGATGCCAAGTGAAACTGTCCTTCTTTCTGCACAACAAAGCTATCGGCAAGAGACCAACAACAAATCCTTAACAAGAGATGTGATAAGGAAAAACTTCCACAAATTAGACTTTAAGAGAAACCCTTCTTCAATTTGAAACTTTGTCCTTTGTCTTCTTCGCTATTCTTCTCTGCAATATTTCAGGTCCATTCATGCGAGTTGTGTATATTCAAATGAGCTCAACTCACCCTTTATTTATACTGTCCAAGGGGTTCAAATAGACATGTCCTTTGGGGTAGGGTTTGTTGAGAAAACATCAGGGAAATAGTGAGGGTTTCTTATTAAATTGATTACTCTTTCCTTGACAATTATTTGTGATTCTTTATTACTTCTTATAATTCTTATGTTTTTATCATCAAGATAATTGCCAAATAATGAAAATCTCAAACAAAAGAAAGAGAGAAACCAGAGATAGGCTCCAAACCAGGGCAAAACCCCTCCAATGGGGAAAACCTAAAAGAATTTCTCTTCTTATAGAAACAACTTCAATGGAGACTTCCAAGACCCAAGACAATAATATTGTTTCCACCAAAACCAAGCCAACCATACTTTCTACAACGTAAGACTAATTTTCCCAAGAGCAACGAGGAAATGTCTTCACAAGGGCTTTCCAAGCTTCAAAAACAAATTTTAGCTTCCTTTGAGGTACTCAGACTTGAGGTAACCCTAGCAGTCTTAAGCCTTTCGCATATGTGATCAAAACAAAGCTAGATGTAAGGATCTGAATCCTTCTAGTCTTCACTTCTATTCGTTAGGCTTTTCTAGCATGAAAAAAACCTTCATATGCCTTTTCGTAAACCACAGATCAGAGGATCGATGTCTATTTTCTTGTCATATCACAAAAGGAGGTCAAAGTTCTCTTATTTATATCTTTCTCATGACTCTTCAAGCCTATAATAAGCCGACTTAGTCGTGGGAGCAAATGGGCACTTCTAAAATGTAAAATAAATATTTTATTGACAATACAAGTGCCCGAGAATGGACTTTTACATATTGACAATGACTTTGAATCAAGACAAAAACCCTAGAAGCACTCAGTGGGTGCTTTGACCTAATGACCAATGACCTTGAGCATGAAACCCATGCTTAAATAAATAAATTTTCTTTTACAAAGATATTTTTTTTTATTCTTTCGGCAAGTTTATAAATAGCAATGATAAAGACCGATACTAGTTACACTTTTCAACACTCCCTCTTAACTAGGGAGGTATTCATAGTTGATCAGTTGGTACAAGGACAATACTCACTTTGAGAAGTTCTCATAAGAAGAGTATCAACATATGCAATGTTAGGGATCTTGATACCATAACTACTAATGTATCAACCCAATTGGGACTAAGGTGTCGTCAAGGCAACTTTCCGTTATAGGTACTGTTGTCACACAAATTGTCTAAACACCGTGACAACGCAGGGCTAGCAGGCCGCAATAGTGCGAGATGCACAGGAGTGTTGCACCAGTGCAGGAAGGCACAACAAGGTATGCAACGATGCGAAATGCAGGGAGTTGTTGTAGTAGCGTGGAGGTCAGAGAGAGGGAGAACTTGTCAGTGGCAGAGGGAGCTTCAACATTAGAGGGTGTTTCTATCCCAACAAGGTGGTCAGTTGGGAGATCAATTACTTACTTCTCAGTAATTGAGTTGCAGTGAAGCAGTGGGCAGCATGATGCAACATGATGAGAGGAGGTGCAGTGCAGATGCAGTGTTGGGAGGAAGGACCAACAACAACACGGATGCAGAGGGAGCTGTCATAGAGATGCAGCAATGGCAGTGGCAGAACCATAGGCAGCAGTATAGGAGGCAACAGTGCAAAGGATGGTGGGTAGGAAGGCCTAGCATCAGCACAGGTATCGTTGTCGAATGATCAGAGTAATACTTAGTGAGGAGTATTGCTAGAGCACAGTCCTCGCTAAAAGGGAGTGTTGATTTGGGGTAGTATCGGATGTGCTCTAGCCACGAAATTTGGTGGAGAGGTTGGGGCACATGAGATCTCCAATACCCAAAAAGGGTTTGCGTGGATTCTAAACAGATCAGGAGATATTAAAATAATTAATATTTTTAGTGGAGTCCCTAAGTCTAAACTTAGGGAAAATAAAATATTAATGTGTATTAATATGAATTTGTGTTAGAATGGTCCAAAAGACATTGATCAAGCCAAATCTAATATTAGCCGTTGATTAGGGACTTAATCTCGACCGTTGAGATGTCAACAGGAAAAGTATAAGAGGAGGCTTGACGGTCACTTGGAGAAGTACACCAAATGATCAATCATTCTATTCTCTAGAGCGGGGTTTGCTAAGAGAGATAGAATCAGTGTTCGAGAGAGCAGCTGAGGGACATTGAGTACAGAGAAATAGAGAAGGTAGAGATTGTGCCGGGAGAGCAACACAGAGCCAGCAAGGGCTCACGCAGAGGCAGCTAAGTGCTGCGCAAACCACCAGAGGGGCTAGCGCAGCTTACACAGAGGCACCCATAGCTTACGCAAGGCCTCCTGGGGATGATGCAGGCAAAGAAAGGCTGATGCAGGGGCAACGTGGGACAGAGAGGGGCTGACGTTGTCCAGATTGGGCAGACGCTGGGGTTACAGGAGCAGTTTTGTGCTGAGGAACTACCAGAAATATTTTTCGGGGTTTTAGCCAGGAGATTTCTCTCAAACTGTGAGGTATAGCTGCTAAGGAAATTCTCTGTTGGGTAGGCCAGTTTCAACACCCAGATTGTACTTTGATATTGTTAATAAGAAAACCCTCAAATAACTGCCCTGGTTTCCCCACATTGGGTTTTTTTGGGGACATTGTTCCAAAAATAATGGTGTCATGTGGTGTGTTTGTTCTTGTTTCTTTTAGTTGCTATTTATGTTGAGCATGCAATGATGTTTATTTTCAGTATTTACTTTGTAAATAACTTGTTAAAGAAAAATAACAAATAGGTAGGAATAAATCAGAAAAAGTGCATGAAGGGTTTCTAAACTAAGTTAATTTAGAAACTTCAACAAGAACGAGGAGCTGGAGGGCATGAGAGCAGTTTGTGCCGAGTTCACTGTGAAATTGACTTGCATTGGGGAGCAGTTGGATTCCCTACAGGTGTAGCTAGAGTGCACATTGGAGCGTGAGAGTAGCCCTCTTCGGGCATACATAGACGACGCTGGAAACATTGTAAGGTTACCTTGGTCCATTGGACAGAGGGAGACAGAGCTACCTAGTCAGATTGTATGTATTTACCAAGATAGCAAGATGAGACAACCTGAGTTGCACAGGGTGCAACACCTGCATGCTGGGGTTGTGCTTTGTGCGAGAGTTCGTGCATTTGATCCCTCTGTTGGGGTTGGGTGGCGAGAGATTTTGAGTTGGTACCTAGTGGAGTGAACTATGGAGATGGTAGTGGACCCGGGTGGAGCTCAGCAGGAGTTTCCAGGCACTAGGGATGCTGGAAGCCCCGACTGGCATTGGCATCTGGGAGGGACTACCTATCATTTCCCATGTATGCTGATTGACTACAACCAAGATGGTGCAAATGACCTAGTAGTTGGGCATGCACATTCGCTAGGGGAGTCCTAGTCAGCACTAGTGATCAACCAGTTCATGGACATATTCTTTTGGTTTTCTTAGTATGGCATTTGTACACGAGATCATTGGGTTAACTACATACTCTGGCAGGAGTTTGTCGGAGGTGGTATTGGGTGGCCACCAGACAGTGCCTTGCATGGTGCTGGGGGCTCTTCACTTTTGTGCGGGGCACAGAGGACGCAAAGGAGCGGAGCAGTGGTGGCATCACTGCTGACACATAGGGAGCATCACTTCTCAAATCCCTCAGGGGGGATTTGGAGGGAAGATCCATTCATCAGTGGGGATAATAATGCGATGGTGGAGGTGATGATATTGATCGGGTGTGGCTTGGCACATAGATACATAGCTCTAGGCCATTATATCCAGGGTTGTGTGGGAGCATCTAGCGTTGAGCAATGGTCTACAGGTGGGCATGGAGATGCATGGTGGTGTGCTGTAGTGTGTTGGAATGCGTTGCAGAGTGGGAGTGCCTCGCATCGCAATGAGTACATGCAGGGAGTGATAGGTGCAGTGACACCAGTAGGAAACAGAATAGTACAGGATGGCATAGCTATGGGAGAGGGTACCCAGTAGTGTACATGGGTAGGTTGTGGTGTACAGTTGCATGTCCGGGAGTACTGAGATGATCAGTGGTATGCAGAGGCGTATGGTGCTGCACAACGAGGTCATGGAGTGTTGCCTCCATGGACACCATGGATGGAGATACCGGGCATACCTTTGGGTGTAATTCACCCAGGATCGATGGGGACATAGATTAGCGAAAGATGATGTATCCGCGGGGACTCACACTCTTGACCCTCTTCTACGTCACTTACAGGAACGAGCGATCTGGTTGTTGTCCTTCGACACACTGGGCAGGAGTAGCAGGGGACGCAGAGCTCACCCAAGATATTTGGATGACACTTGGTGTGATAGAGGGGAGACATCTCAGCAGGGGCATTGAATTGGTGTGCGAGTTGACAGCCACAAGTCGAGGGATGAGGTGATCACCAACAGGGATGGCATATCATTCATCATTGATCTTATGCCTGGGGAGCTAGTCATAGTGGAGCCATGTTTCACTGTTTCCACAGGGCATGTCTGGACCATGCATGAGCAGAGGATACCATGTACGACTGAGATAGTTGTCAAGTATGTATCTGAGTTCCCGACATTGTATTGACACATTCTCTAGGGGCGGTTAGTCGAACCAGAGGCGATGGTTGGCAGGAGCAGGATGGATTTGCATACACTGAGTCAATTGCGCGTATCAGATACCTATCTATTGGTTGCATTTAGGGGGTAGTTATTTGGCACATGCAGTTTCCAGTGGTCATTAGTACTACACTGTGGAAGGCACCAGACAATTTAGCATGCCTTTGATTAGGTCATGATGTATGGAGCCTATATATGGGTGGCATGCAGAGACTAGAGATGAGGGCGAAAGGGATTCCATTGGTTGTCAGGGCTATGTCGCAGCAGGTCTTCCTATGGGATGCAAGGATTCAGTTGATTGATAGATCACTCGTGATGAGCAGAGTCGTGGCAGAGAGTGATATAGTTCGCTCTTGGGATAACACATGGGGGTTCACAGAGGGTTTCATCATATGGGGAGGAAGACATTCTTTATTGCTGCATAGGTTCAGACTCCAGAGTTAGATTTGGATGCGTAGGCCTTGGTGCCATGGAGATGCCCAGGCAAGGTGTCTTGCCTCTTTCAGTTTTCCACCATCGAGTTCCAGGAGAGGAGGATACTGTCTGCGCATTATGGGGAGTATGACATAGTCAGAGTAGCGCAACGTCAACATGGTGGCACCACTCTGGGACTAGCATGGAACTGGAGTGTCACAACTCTTCAAGGCTCAATAATCTTTAGGGATGTGCTGGCTACTGCAGGGGTAGATCATACAGATCTTCCATTGGGCTTTAGCGAGTCATTGATGGAGCAAGGGTCTTCTGGTTTTTGCACTGTGCAGGATAGTGAATGGAGCGAGGGGAGCTTCATGTTGGACAGGATGGTCTAGGATCTTGGTATTGAAGGATTCTTTCATATCAGGATAGTGCTGAGGTCAGGGATGATTAAAAGGCACATCTGGGACCCTGGCAGATGTTTCATTGATAGTGGGGAGCAACAGTTAGAGAGGATGCTCGTTCAGGCATTACTTGAGGCAAGCGATTTTTGGAGCGTTGGAAGAAGTTGCTGGATGAGGATGCCACCTGGGAGGGTGAGCACATATTGGAGTACCCAACTTTGAGGTTACTTGAGGGCAAGCAACATTTGGGAGGGGAGGACTATCATGTCCCTTCTCAAACACATTTGTAATAGGGCGCTGCTACACAATTTTGTACAATTTTGGGTAAGGAAGAGAACCCATCATTTTCGACTTAGGGACTTAGGAGGCAATTTGACTTATATTGGTTGCTAGTGCAATATGGGGGCCACCCACGTAGGAATTCGAATTGGACCATTCAAATAGCTTGGAGGGAATGTCAAATAGGTGGATGGTGGGGCCCACATGAGGTAAGGGAGACCCAAGGAGTTATAAGGAGGGAGCAACTCTCCTTTTGGGATCTATTCATACATCTTGCAAACAAAATCACTTGATTGTTCACTCTGCTGTTTAGCTGAGTCAGCTGGCTGTTTAGCCACGAATCTCTCAAGTGGGAGATTCAACCTCTACTTTGGGGGACCATCCGTGCCTACCCTAGAGAGGCAGTTCTACAAGTCTTTCAGGAGTTCTAGGGCAGTGACATAGCACCACCAACCAGCGCAGAGCAAGGAGTGTATTTCTGGGCAGCCAGAGAATACGCAGAGGGAGATAGTGGCCAGCAAAGATCAGATTGTTTGCCGGAGAGTTAGAGAGTTGAGATAGCAACAATAGAACAAAATTCTTGTTGAGTTCTACAACCAGCAAAGCCAACATTCCAGCAGTTCGAATTGCTGGGTAAGGGTACAACATAGAGGCCACTCAACAGTTTTTTGTGGAACTTAGGAGCAGGTGTCTTAGGCCAAGAGCTCACCTAGGAAGTTAGGAATTGGATAGCAAGGGTTAGCCCATCACTTTGGCGGCAATTCCGTGAGGATTTACAGGCAGTCTTCCCAGGTCACTGAAACTCTCATCTAACCATCACATCATGTAGATCTTCTCATCCTGGTTCCAACAAGCTATTACACTAAGGTGTTCTGCAACGTATTCCTCCCAGAATGCCACCTTAAGCATAATTAATTGAGTCAAACCCACTAATAACTCATTTTTTTGAAAGTTGTCGGAATACGCTGGAACGAAAGGCAAACTGTGCGGATGATGGAATATACCAAGTGAATGTCGTTGGAACTCATAGAAACTCCTCAAAACACCATCGGGACCCCTGATGACAAAACCTGCTCCACAGACCTGGCCATGCCCTGCCCTGGAAATCCACCCTGGCTGTACTTCGAAGAAGAATAAAAATGCCACATGGCCTTGTAAAATCCATAAGGGAGCCCAACCATACTCTTGCCATTTTTCATCAAAGTAAGGGCACCGAAAAGCTCCTCCTTCAAGAAGTTCCTGTCCAACCTGTTCCAATGATACTAGAAACCTGACAACAAGCATTTCTAGCAGCCATCACCTAATCCGTTAGAGAATAAGGATCCTTCTAAGGTTGGAGGAATTATGCGTATTTCTTGCATAATACAATGCCTAATTGCATATTCTGTGTTACACTGTTAGTATAAAGTTTGTGCAGAATATGGCTTAAACACAGAGTATGGCTTAAAGAAGACTTGTAAAACAGCTGTTATCTTGGGAGCTCATAGTTTCTAAAGAAATGCAGAGAATTTCCTGCAATGTTTTTCTATTGATTTAGATTCAAATCCTGTAGATTTATTCAATGCAATTAATACTTACAATGGCTTTCCATGCAGGCACTTTTGCATTCTGTTCCTTCCGGAAAAATGATAGTCATTGACTTGTTTGCGGAAGTGAAGCCTATATGGAAGCGCTCTGAGCAGTTCTATGGGACTCCTTATATCTGGCAAGTATTTCTACGATTGATGTTCGTATTTTCATACCATACTTTGCCTCAAAGAAAAAAAAGTTGTCTCTCTGCATCTGAATAAGAATTAACTCATGCAATGTGTGATTTTATAGGTGCATGCTGCACAATTTTGGTGGCAATATTGAAATGTATGGAATACTGGATGCCATTGCATCTGGACCTGTTGACAGTCGTACAAGTCAGAATTCAACCATGGTATGTGCAGATACTGATAAAGTTTTCAACCCTGTTTACAATTAAGTATTAATCTTCAGTATTCTGTGAGAAATATAGTTTATGGTAATAAGTATGAGTTCAAATTGGGCTTAATTTTTACAAGGTTCCTGTTGCAGTATATCAGACAGTATCTCATTTCATTTACTTCTGTTGTTTTTGTTGGATTTTTGTTTGGCCATCAAATATGTCAATGGCCATCTTTAATTATATTTTTGTATTTTGTTTTCTGGGTCCTATCCTTTTTGACAGTTTTCTTCACTACCCCATGTTCAATGATTGTCTGATTTAGTTTAAACCCAGTAACTGAAACTTTTCTTGAATTTGCTGTTTTGAAACATTTCGTCTCTGATTGTCTTAAGCTACGATCTTCGAATCCAGGATCAAAACTTCTTGCAGTGGTTGTTTTGGAGGTTTTAACTTGAAACCTTTTTCTTATTCTGATTTTTTTTCTCATCGAGACATGTTTTGTATTGAATCTAGACATATTATGTAGGTGTTTTCGTTGTGCTATTTTGCTACCAACCCTTTTAGATTCTTGTATGCTTGATAAATCATATTTCTTTTTCATGCTCAATAGTACTGTGGTCAATTCAGGAAAAATTATGATCTGTTGAAACTTGAATTTTCAACCATCTTAAGGATATTATGTTTCTAGCCATTTGATTCTTGTACCTTCAATAGAAAAGCATTTGTTTTTCATGCTCAAATATTTTACTATGTCGTTTTTGGGAAAAACTAGGTTCTGTTAAGTTATCAACTATCTGGATTATGGAGCTTGTTTTTGTATTTATACCATAGACTAAAGGAGCTATATTACAAATTCCTTATATTTATCTACTGGTTGGAAGGTTGGTGTGGGCATGTGCATGGAAGGCATAGAACAGAATCCAGTGGTTTATGAACTAATGTCAGAAATGGCATTCCGTAATGAGAAAGTACATGTTGAGGTAATGCAGCTTATTGTCTTTATTATGCCCCAAGTCTAGTATAAAATAGCAATTATGATGTTAAATTTTTCATCATCTTTAACTTTTGGATGCATGAGTTCGAATAGATTATAAAACTTAAATTCACCTTTTTAATCGTTGTTATATATGTGATAATTTTACATGGGTTAAAGATAGACAACTAATAAACTTAGGAAAATCCACAATGCAAAGATGTGTATGGGACTGTTCCCACAAAATATAACACCCTCATGCAAAGCCTCATTATGGGATCTAGATTGAGAGCAAAATTGGGATAGTTATCACTGTCACCTGAACAACTACTCCTCTGCTTTTTGTGGTGGGATACAATCCTCACTAGCTCCTAGGGATTAAGTAACTTAAATAGTCTTAGGCTAAATATCCTTTAAGTGTTCTACTACAATTTTTCCAAGGATAACATACAATGATTAGGTCTTCAGGTGAATTTAGGTATAGTTTCAAGAGAACAAGTACAAAGGTCCCTACGCCTAAATCTGGAGGAGTTAGTTAGACCAAAAGAGGCTCAAATAGGTACCCAAACACACACAATCAAGAAAATATACTTGGCTGTTATAAACTAGGGTTTTAATGAACAATTTATAGCAAACAAAAGATTTATAATAGCAAGAAAACAACCCCAGATTCTATGATAAGGTGCTCAAATTTAGGCTCAAACTCAAAGCGCAGAATCTCGTCAAACTTAGCTTCAGATCGAAGTGCTCAACATCTTGATTCCAATGGTGCGAACGAAACTCGAATCCGAGCTCATATGAAGAAGTTAGACTCTAGAGCAAGTCAAAGTTCAGGTTTGACATGGAGAGATAGCAGGAGAAGATGACGTGGCAAGACTCTTTAGCAATTGTGGAAGTGCCAAGTGGCAAGCCGCCATTGGCCCCGCATTTCGCAAATTGCATATCGGAGGCGGGTTGACGTTAAATAATCGGCCCTAGAGCAAGCTAGGGTGCGATGCGATAATCACAATCGCACATCGCAACCGGGAATGCATTAAAGAGTCAGCCCTAGAGCAAGTCAAAGTTGCGATGTGATGATCGCAATCGCACATCGCAGAATGGAAGCGTTATAGAATTGGCCTCGATAGGATTAGGGTGCAATTGTTATATCACAATCGCATATCGCAAATTGCAAAGTCCTGTTATATGTATTACCCTAGCTCTGCCAATTGCGATATATTCCGGATGCGATATAGTTATACTGCAATTGATAGTTTTGTCGGGTCTGCCGCTTATCGCAATCACATATTGCCCACACTGCGTTCACATAGCATAAGACCTGTCGGTTCCTGCCGATTGCGATTTGCGATGGAGCTGTTAGTGCTGATAGTTTATGGCTGTCACGCGTCGAAATTTTTGCCTAGTTAGCGCTTTTTGGATCGAAATTGTAGGATCATGCCAAAATAGTGCAATTTGTGGAGGGAATATTGGGAAAACTAAGAGAGGTCATAAATTCTCCAGTTTTTGACCAAATTGGATGCAAAAATAGACTAGATAACTATTTTTGAACATTCTGGTCTCATTGGAGCAGGTTTCAGAAGCATTTGAGCATTGTAAACACATGTTTTTACACTTTTGAGCATAATAGAGAGGCTAAAGCCATTGGAAGTTGGACCAAGGAGACAACCCATGAGGGGTGAACTCCTTTATCATGTTCTTGTTGTAATGTGTTTTTGATGATGTTCTTTACATGTTTATGCTGTTGTTTAGTCTCTTATTTATGTTAAATTGCTCATAAAGTTAACATAAAAACTCATAATTTCACTTGCAAAAATTCATGAATCCTTAAGCACAATGAAAGCATCTTGTTTCTAATCTGAGGAGGATCTTAACACAACAATCTAATATTCTAAATCAAATCATTTTGGTATCAGAGCTCTAGGTTTTCTTTGTGAAAGAAGGATTTAACTGTTTGCAAGTTTATGTCATGCTTACAATGTTAAAACTCAAAAGAGGAGAAGGGAAGCTGGTTGGAAGCCCTGAAGTTGGGTCAAGTGGAAGAAGAGCAAGATTGCCATAGTCTCCAACACCAGTTCAGCCTCAAGATGCAATTGAGACTCTAGAGATCATGTCTCATGAAGGAGAACCTACAAACATGACAAAAGATGAGAAGAACTTTAGAAAGGCTTTCTTTGATATGACATAGATGGTAAAGGTCCTCTATGAAGAGAGGAATTCCAGGTTGCAAGGGGAAAGTTCCAAGCCTCCCAAAGGAGAAGGTTCATGAAGAGGAGGTAATGGAAATGGAGACAAACCTCCACCCTCTCAACCATCTTCTTCATCTTCTTCTTCACAAGCATCTTCACTCTCTTCCACTAACAACCCTTACTCATACTCATCATCATACTTCAAAAGGAACTGGTAAATCACCTTTTTTAAAACTTGATGTTAAATTTGAGCTGCACATGTATAATGGTGAAGTGAATGCAGAGAAGCTTGATAATTGGATTCGTCAGTTGGAGTTATATTGCAAGATTCAAAACCTTCAAGAGGATGACATAAAGATTCAGCGAGCTTCCTTGAGAATGGAGGGTGCAACACTGGTATGGTGGGAATCAAAGACCCAAGAGGAGATTAAAAAGCACATCAAAAGACAATTCTACCCTCTAGCTTATATGTAGAAAGCCATCATGAATTGAAAGAACATTAGACAACTTAAAGGTCAAAATGTGCAAGATTACACCCAAGAATTTAGAAAAAGGTCTTTGATGTTAGGTGTAGATTGTTGATTTTTGGTAGCATCAGATGTGCTCTAGCCTTGAAATTTGGAGGAGAGGCTGAGGCACATAACATCTCGAAGACCCAGAAATCGTTTTTAAAATAATTAATATTTTTAATGGGTTCTTAGGTCTAAACTTGGGAAAATAAAAATATTAATGGGTTTTAATAAAGATAAGGATGAGAAGCTTTTAAGAGACGAGGATCAAGTTTGTTTTAATCTTAGCCGTTGATTAGGGATTTAATCTCAGTCGTTGATTCATCAACAGTTAAAGTATAAGAGAAGACTTGAGGGTCATTTGGAGACACACTGACAGATACTCAGTATCTCAAGGAAATTCGATTCTCAAGGAAGTGGACATCAATTTCAGAGGGAGTTGTAGGGTGGAGGAAGAGGAGGGTTTCAACAACAGGCAATGATCAAGGAGGAGGTGACACAGGGGCAGTGGAAGACAACACAGAAAGAGAGATGCAGGGCCTACGCTGGCTGACTTAGAGGGACGCAGAGCCACTCAAAGCCACAATGGGTCAATTAGAGTGACACATGGGTGATGCAGAAGTGGGAGCAGGGTCTCCTAAGTGTGATATGGTCTCAGAGGGAAAGTCTCGGGTGTTTTATTTCAGTTTCGTTGTAAAATCATTCCTTGTAAAAGCAATTGTTGCCAAATATTAATAAAGCCCTCATCTACTGCACCAATTTTCTGCATTAGGTTTTTTCGGGGACAATTGTCCAAAAATAACTGTGTCGATGTGATTGATTATTGTGCATGTATTTTTCTCTGGGTAATTGTGTGATAACTGTAGTAGAATTTATTTTAATATTCGTTGAAGGAATTTCATAAATAACTTATTGAGAATAATAAGTAGGTGAAATAAATCAGTTGTTGCAGTGATAGAATTTCAGTTTAGAAATTTTCACATGGTATCAAAGCAGAGATCCAACAAGAGGAAAGGAAAATCGATTATGGGTCAAGAGCATTGTTGTCGTACAGATTGTCACGACAATACTCAGACCAGAGGCTGTCACCTTGATCCCCAATCTCTCCGTTTAAGTTGTCTCCCAAGGCTAAGGGGGGTAGACCCTATGGGATTAATGAAGACCAACTATGGACCAGTTGGATTGGGAGACACAACAAGGCAATTTAACACTTGATTGATTTAGAAATTAATGTACCAATGCCTTATGGAGTTAATGATTAAATGATTATTTATTAAATGTTGCAAAAGTATAAACCATGTAAAACAATCATTTATCATCAAATAACCCAAGCGATGCAAGATGTTCAATAAACTCAACGTTTTAATAATGATCCAACAATTAAATTTCTAAAGATTGAATGCTTTAAACAACCATAAAATTTAATTGCTAACCAGGTTTCAAATAGTTAATCTCCAGATATAAACATTTTAAGCACATTTAACTACACCACAACAGAAAAAAGACTTTAAAAAAGAATTTCCAATTTTTAATTAGTCTTTTCAAAATTTTTTAATATATATATATATAATATATATATATATATATAATATATATATATATATTTTTAAGTCTAAAAATAAAACAAAACTAAAATCCTAAATAAAATAAAATCTAATCTAAACTAAAGTCTAAAAAATAAAAAGAAACTTTTTAAACCTTTTATGAATTTTTTTTTTTAATGAATAAAACAAAGCTAAACCTAAAAATAAAACTAGAACTTAAGCTAAATAAAATCAAAAGTAAATAAATAAAACTCTAACTCTAAAACTATATAACAAATTGAATTTTTATTTATTTTTATATATTAACATACTTGATATAAAAAAAGGAACATATGCTAAATTAAATCTAAACCAAAATCTTAAAAAAAAAAAAACTAAAACAAAATTTTTAACTCTAAATCTAAAGCTAAACTATATATAAATACATATGATTACCCTAACCACAAAATCGAACTGTAGCATATGTCAAAAATTTCGAATGTTGTTTGGTTGATTGTTCGTTGTAGGTTAACAAAGAGGCAAAGAGAATAGCGTGCAGGTAGGAGAGGGTTTGAGGTAGCGTGGACACACGTTGATGGCTACGGGTGTGTCGCTGGACGATGAAGGGGAAATCACAGCAGTGGAATGCGATGTGAGGGAGCTGTAGATTTGATGAGGGATGAGAGCAAACGGAAGAATGACGTGGAGCCACGAAGGTGAACTGGAGCAGTGGATGGATGAAGGGTATGCATGGAAGAGATTAATGTTTGAACGGTGGTTAGACAACAACGTAGAGAGCAGATGGGAAGGATGCAGGGTGGCCTCTTTTGTAGGTATGGAAGGGAGGAGCTGACGGCGGCAGCGTGCAGGTGCGTGGATGGAGCAGGTGGGACGGATTTGGCACGCAGGGGATGGAGAAATGACTGCGGAAATAATGACAGCTGCGTAGAGGTGCGATGGGAGCTGCGTAGGGAAAACAATGATTCTGGCAGCGTTTGGAAGAGCTGCGTAGGGAAAACAATGATTCTGGTAGCGTTTGGAGCTGAAATGGATATGAGAGTGTGATTTTGAGTGCATGAAGGCAGAGAACGATGTAGGAAGGGTTTTGAAGAGCAGCATGGAAGGATGGCTGAGGTCAATAGCTGACTGCATGTGAATGGGCAACTAATTGAGATTTGTGTGGTGGCTGAGAATGCTAGAAGAAAATGTGGCAGCATGAGAAAGATTTGATGGCCAGTGCTGTAGTTGAAGAATGCAGATCTGAAGGTTTGAACAATGCACACCTGAAACAAATTTCGAAATCCTTCTGCGAAAAAGAAACCCTCAGGAAGCAACAGAAAACCCTTGGATTTTGTTAGAAATTGTAAAAAAAAAATTAAATCAATCCGCTTCAGATTGCCTGATGGAAACCCTGAAAAACTTTTAAAATCTATACCTGCAACCTGCAATGGCAAAAAATAGAACACCGAGAAGTAAAATGTGCAAGAACTAAAACCTAAAACCCTAACAAAAACCAGCTAAATAGTTACATTAATTACAAATTAAAGGCTCTAAATAGCCAGATTTGCCATTATGCCACAGAAATATTTTCAGAATTTTAAATTTTGAATAAGGTGCTTCAAAAAACCATTCATGCATTTGCAAAAAATTCTAATGATAAGCCCAGGATTAAAACTGGTTGGGCTCTTTCAAGAAACACAATTCGGGAGTTGGCTAGTTCAGCCGAGAATTTCCCCTAACGCTTAGTAAGCTTAAAATTAAGGATATCCTGCATAGCTTAAATCAACCATTAACATAGAGGGAGAAAACAACAGAGAAATTTAGATCAAATGGAGATACCTGCCATTATATTTCAGAAATTAAACTATCATTCAAACCCCAGAGATCAGACAAGATACCTGTGCCTAAATCAATCTTCATCAAGCTATTAGTAATGGCTGAAAATAAAAATATGCAGAAAAATAAAACATCTTACAACATTTCTAGAAGAGTAACACTAGCAAGATTTCAACCCCAAAGTTTTTCTTTATTGCACAAGAAATGACTACAAGAGAACTTTCTTTAGCACACGACTCTCAGATCTGCATGATCTCAAATGACCCCTGACACTCTATCTAAACGAAAAATTCCCAACAGCTAGTTCGAGTGATCTCGACCATCGATGAAGATCAAAATCCCTTTCAATCTCATTCGTCGAAATTCATTCGTCGAAATTTTAAATGCATTTTAATATATTAAAAATTAAAATCTTGCATTTAATTTTTCAAAATTTTGACTTATTATTATTTTATTATTTTATTT
>APFE031608759.1:234811-277119 GCA_000404065.3 Pinus taeda
ATTCATTTTTTAATTTCTTAATTCATTTTAAAATGGATCATCGAACTAAGACCTTGGAAACATCACCTAGGACCTAGGACCTAGGACTCACGAGGGGATTTAAAACATTTTTCGACCCTCAGGACTCATTACATCATGACTTTAACCATTTACATCTCAAGGGAGAAAAACCCCTTTAATATAGACCCTAACAAAACACCCAGCTCTGCGACACGACTATAATCCAGCAGGCTAACATACTAGGATTCTCTAAAATTCCAATGACAAAGTCTATCCCGGCTTTGGGGTCAGGTTTGAAGGAAAACTCTGCCGATCCGTGGATCGGTGAGACGAAAAACCTCCCGGGACATAGATTATCATGGGAAAGTTAGGTCCACCTAGGCAATTTTTCAACACGACTCACATCTGCTAGGATTATTTACAATCAATACATGCAGACTGGGTTTACAATTAAATCGATCGAGCTGCTGATGACTGCAGGATGGCACGAACACGCTGATCAGGTGTTGCCCCTTTTTTGCAAAAAAAATAGGGGGGTGTACTGCATGGGTAGTTGACCGGTAGAGGTCAACAGGACCCTCGAACTTAGACTTTGGAAAAATCACCTAGGACCTAGAACTTAGGACTTATGAGGGGATTAATTATTTTCTAACCCTCAAGACACTTTACATCATGACTTTTACACTTTTACATCTCAAGGGGGAAAACCCATTTGACATAGGCCTTCATAGACCACCCAGATCCGCGACAAATATAATCTAGTAGATCAAGCAATTTGAAATAACGTAACCAAATAATTAGGATTATTTCCAAATTACTTTTACATAGACTTAAAGTACACTAGGATTCCCCTAAGATTCTAATGACAAAATTCATTCCGGCTTTGGGGTTAGGTTGAAGGAAAACTCTGCCGATCATGGATCGGTGAGACAAAAATCCTTTCGGAACGTAGATTATCACTAGAAAATTAGGTTTGCCTAGGCAATTTACATACATGACTCAGATCTGCTAAGATTATTTACAATTTACACATGCAAATTGGGTTTACAACATAACATGATCGGGCTGATGATGACAGTCGAATGGCATGGACACGTCGATCAAGCACTATCCCTTTTGCGAAAAGGGGGGGTGTACTGCTATGGGTAGTTGACACGTAGTGGTCAATAAGTATGATGCAGAGGCAGCCACCCAAGGGGACTTGCGCAGATTTCTAGAAGAATGCACAGGGACGAATATTCGATATTAGCTTCTAGATTGGAAGAAGGAGCCGCTTGCCTTGCAAGCTCTGCTCCCTTGGAGGTTTGGTATATAGACAGTGGAGCTTCTTGGCATATGACAGGAATCCGAGAATGTTTTTCAAATTATCAGGAAGAAAGAATGAATTTTCATATCACCATGGGGAGTAAGGCAAAGTGTACTCTAGTAGGAAGAGGTACCATAGTTTTTCAAACCGAAGCAGGAGAGCGACTTTGGGCAACCAATATGTTGCATGTGCCGGGATTGGGGATGAAATTACTTTCCGTATCTCAACTTCAAAACAAGGGCTATGACGTTTTCTTCATTAAGGAGAAAGTATATGTCAAACACCCAAGTTGGAAGAAGAAGGCTCAGATTGGAATCAAAAGTAACAGGTTGTACATGTTACAGTTAGAATCACCAATGGCACTGATAGGCAGTAATGGAGGCAAAGACTTGAATGAGCTATGGCATAGGAGGATGGGACACTTACACCATGGGGCTCTGAGAATTCTCAGGAAAATAGTATCAAGAGTTTCAGATCTAAGTACTAAACGGGATGATGTATGTAGAGGATGCGCTCTGGGCAAGTATGCCAAAGATGCGTTTTCCAGAAGTAAAAGTAGGGCGAAGAGTGTGCTAGGATTGATACACTCAGACATCTGCAGATCGATGTCCACAAAAGCTCTTAGTGGTGCCAAGTACTTCGTCACTTTCATCAATGACCATTCTAGGAAGACTTGGATCTACTTTCTAAAAACTAAGGATGAGGTTTTTGTTCGATTCAAAGAGTTCAAGGCTCTAGTGGAGAATCTAACAGGAAAGAAGATAAAAGTGTTCCGCTCGGACAATGGTGGAGAGTATGTTGACAAGGACTTCACTGATTTTTGCGCTAAGGAAGGCATCAGAAGAGAGTCGACAACTCCCTACAATCCGGAGCAGAATGGAGTAGCAGAAAGGAAAAATAAGACTATTGTGGAAGCAACTAGGGCAATCCTATATGACCAGGATATGCCTAAAGTCCTGTGGGCAGAAGCATGCAGCACGACAGTTTATGTCCAGAACAACACTTCTCACAGGGCATAGGGCAAAATCATTCCGGAGAAGGTCTTTACTGGGAAGACACTTGAAGTTAGTCATTTCAGGATATTTGGGAGTTTAACATATTGCCGTATACCTGAAGAGAAGAGAAAGAAATTGGATCAAATTGCAAAGAAAGGATATCTTGTGGGATATAGTGAGAATGCTAAGGCATATATAGTTTATCTTCCAAGGAGTAGGAAGGTAGTAGTTCAGCAGGATGTAAAGTCTATGGAGGATAGAGCTTTCAGAAATCCCGAGAAATGCCTTCCGATGAGCAGTCGAAAGACGAGCCGTTGGTTAGACCACTTCAACCAGTAGAAACTGATAACCAAAAGTCCTCCTGAAGACAAGGCTTCATAACAGGAGGAATCTCAGGAAGAAGAGGAATTGATAGATGTATCTACTACTAGTGGAAGAACGAGCTAGGAACTCTGACAGATTCTACTGGATGCAGAAGATTCATTGTGCACCCAGGAATAGTAAAAGGGAGCGAAGACAACCAGAGAGATACTAGGCCTTAGTAGCTCAGGTTGGGGAACCTTCTAGTTTTCAGAAGGTTGTTCAGCATCAAGTATGGGTAGATGCTATGGTGGAGGAATACATCTCTATAATGGTTGATGATATCTGGGAAGTGGTACCTAGTGTTGATTTGGGGTAGCATCAGATGTGCTCTAGCCATGAAAGTTGGTGAAGAGGCTAAGGTACATGAGATATCGAATACCCAGAAAGGGTTTGGGCAGATTCTAAATAGTTTGGGAGATATTAAAATAATTAATATTTTTAATGGAGTCCTTAAGTCTAAACTTAGGGAAATTAAAATATTAATGTGAATTAATATAAAACTGTGTTAGAATGGTCCAAAAGTCATAGATCAAGCCAGATCTAATCTTAGCTGTTGATTAGGGACTTAATCTCGGCTGTTGATTTGTCAACGAGAAAAGTATAAGAGGAGGCTTGAGGGCCACTTGGAGAACATACCAAGAGATCAAGATTTCGATTTTCTGGGGCTGGGTTTGCTGAGAAAGTTGAGAGAGTGATCTGGAGTTGTAGCTGAGGGGCAGTGAATACAGAAGCAGAGAGGCAGAGATAATGTCGGGAGGAATAGCGCAGCAATCGGGAAAGCTGATGCAGAGGGCAAAAGCCGAAACTGTCGGAACTACCAGGAAAGTTGACACAGAGGGCAGAAGCTGGAACTGCCACGAACAATCAGAACTGTTGGGAAAGCTCACACAGAGAGCAGAAGAGGCTGACGCAGTCCTTAGAGGCTGACGCTGAGGTTTTTCGTGGGGCAGATTGGAGCTAAGGAGTTGCAGGAGTGTTTATTCGAGGTTTCAGCCGGAGCATCTGCCTCTAAAGGAGAGGTACTACTACCGAGATTTTTCTCTGTTGGGTGAGCCAGATTTGGCATCCAGATTGTATTCTAAAACTGCTTAATAAATCAAACCCTCAGATAGTTGCACCGGTTTTCCCATATTGGGTTTTTCCGAGGACAATAGTCCAAAAATAACGGTGTCATTTGTGTGCTTGTTTCTATTTCCTTCAGTTGATGATCTGTAATGTGTTGAGCATGTACTTGTGTTTATTTCCAGTATTTACATGGTAAATAACTTGTTAATTAACAGAGCAAGTAGGTAGGAATAAATCAGTAAATTGCATGAAGGGTTTTTAATGTGTCCGACTTAGAAAGTTCAACATGGTATCAGAGCATGGTTGCAGATCACAAGAGAACTGAGGACATCAGCCGAATAGAGCAGCAACAACAGAAAATAGCTGTCACGAGTGACAAAAGTTGTTCCTAACAGAGTAGCAGCAAGGAAGGGGTGATGTAGTTCTTGCATCATCAAGGTTGAGCCAGGAAGAGGCAGCGCAGAGGCTGAGGGAGGTAGAGGCAGGCTCATGCAGAGACCAGGAGGGTTGACGCAGTTGGTTGAGGAGGTGGATTTACTGGTGCCAGGATTGCGCAGAGCCTAGGAGCTCTAACCTTCAGTTTGCTGAGGTTTAGGAGGCTGTGGGTAAGTTGGAGAGTGGAGCTGGTGGGGTACTCTAGTTAGAACAGTACCTAACAGGGCAAGGCCAAGGTAGAGGGAGTTGTTGCCGAGGCGGATTTCTAGCCAATGAATCCAGATCAATGTTGTTGTTGCATAGACGATCAGAGAGGGGAAAATTGACGTTGGCAGAAGGATTTCCAGTAGGGAAATCAGGACTCAGAGGGAGTCCAAAAGAGAAGTTCCAGATGGGAAGTAGAGAGACTCAGCAGGAGTCGAACTGAGAACTTCTAGACGGGATGTAGAGAGACTTAGCAGGAGTCGAATAGAGAACTTCTAGGCGGGAAGTAGAGAGACTCGGAGGAGTCGACAAGAAGAGCAGAGAGATGGCTATGAATGGGCGAAGGGATCAGGACATGTTGGATGAGGCATCCAACTTTCTCATCTGGAAGGCCAGGATCCTGTCTATTCTACGTGCCATGAGTGCTCATGTGCCACTTCAGAAGAAGTGGGGAGACATCAAGCTGTAGTCAAGAGGACTATAGGTGATGAGGGGAAAGATCCTTGAGGTACCCAGCCTCTTGGATTAGACCTTGCTACGGGAGTCTCGAAGAGGAGTAGTAGTACTAGTGATGTCAGTAGAGACGGATGCGGATGGAGTGACATAGGGCGCTACAATGTAGGATTCCTAGGACAACGTGAGGCTAGTAGGCTGCAACAATGCAAGAGGCACGGGAGTGTTGCACCATTGCAGGATGGCACAGAGAGGTGTGCAACAGTGCGAGATGCATGGAGTTGTTGCAGCAGTGCAGAGGTCAGAGAGGGAGCACTTGTCAGTGACAAAGGGAGCTTCAGCATCAGGAGTGTTTCTAACCTGACGGAGATGTCAGAGTTGGGAGATCAGTTACTCTCAGTAACTGGGTTGCAATACAGATGCAGCAGTGGTAGTGGCAGAGTCATGGGCAGCAACACGAATGCAAAGGGAGTTGTAGTACAGATTCAATAGTGGCAGTGGCAGGGCCATGGGTAGTAGTACAGGATGCAACAGTGCAGAGGATGTTGGGAAGCAGGCCTAGCATCAACATAGTGACCGATGCCGGATAATCAGAGTGATGCTTAGTGAGGATTATTACTAGAGCACAATCCTCGCAAAGAGGGAGTGTTGATTTGGGGTAGTATTGGATGTGCTCTAGCCACGAAAACTGGTGGAGAGGCTAAGGCATATGAGATCTCCAATACCCAGAAAGGGTTTGCGCAGATTCTAAACAATTTGGGAGATATTAAAATAATTAATATTTTTAATGGAGTCCCTAAGTCTAAACTTAGGGAAATTAAAATATTAATGTGAATTAATATAAAACTGTGTTAGAATGGTCCAAAAGTTATCGATCAAGCCAGATCTAATCTTAGCCATTGATTAGGGACTTAATCTCGACCGTTGATTTGTCAACGAGAAAAGTATAAGAGAAGGCTTGAGGGTCACTTGGAGAACATACCAAGTGATCAAGATTTCGACTTTTTGGGGTTGGGTTTGCTGAGAAAGTTGAGAGAGTGATATGGAGTTGCAACTGACGGGCAGTGAATACAGAAGTAGAGAGGCATAAATAGTGCCGGGAGGATCAGCACAGCAGCCGGGAAAGCTGACGTAGAGGGCAGAAGCCGGAACTGCCAGGAACGCTGACACAAAGGGTAGAAGAGGCTAATGCAGTCCCTAGAGGCTGATGCTGGGGTTTTTCGTGGGGCAGATTGGGGCTGAGGAGTTGCCGAAGTATTTATTCGGGGTTTTAGCCGGAGCATTTGTCTCCGAAGGAGAGGTACTACTGCCGAGATTTTTCTCTGTTGGGTGAGTTGGATTTGGCACACAGATTGTATTCTAAAACTACTTAATAAATGAAACCCTCAGATAGCTGCACCGGTTTTCCCGCATTGGGTTTTTCTGGGGACGTTAGTCCAAAAATAACGGTGTCATTTATGTGCTTGTTTTTGTTTCCTTCTGTTGATGGTCTGTAATGTGTTGAGCATGTACTTGTGTTTATTTCTAGTATTTACATGGTAAATAACTTGTTAATTTACAGAACAAGTAGGTAGGAATAAATCAGTAAAGTGCATGAAGGGTTTCTAACATGTCAGACTTAGAAATTTCAACACCTAGGCCTCAGGATAGATCGGTTGTAGGTTTGATATGGATCTACAAGGTCAAATATGCTGCAGACGACAGTGTGGAGAAATAAAAAGCCAGGTTTGTGGCTAAGGGGTATGCTCAAAAGGAAGGGGTAGACTACGAAGAAATCTTCGCCCAGTAGCCAATTATACCTCTATTAGGACTGTGATATCTCTTGCAGCGCAAATGGGGTGGGAGATTCATCAGATGGATGTCAAGACGACATTCTTGAACGGGGTAATAAAAGAGGAAGTATACATCGAACAACCAGAAGATTTTGAGACACATGAGAAGAAATCTCATGTATGCAAATTAAAGAAAGCCTTGTATGGGCTGAAACAGGAACCTAGGGCATGGTATGGTTAAATTGATGGCTACTTGCAGAAGATGGGTTTCGTCAAGAGTGATGCATATCCTAATCTCTCCTATCTGGTTATAGAGGATGTGCCTCTAATTGTAGTGTTATATGTGGATGACCTCTTCTTGACAGGATCATCCAGGCTCATCAAAGACAGCAAGAAGAACCTGGCCACAGAATTTTACATGAAGGATTGGGTCAGATGCATTATTTTCTGGGGTTGGAAGTTTGGCAGCAAAAGGGTGAGATATTCATGGGGCAAGGGAGATATGCTACAAAAATCTTGAAGAGATTTAGGATGCAAAACTGTAGACCTGTGGCGACTCCAATGATCACCAACTAGAAGAAGATTGATGCATTAGAAGATAGAGATGTTGATCCCACCTTGTACAGGCAGCTCGTAGGGTCCCTGATGTATTTGGTCAGTACAAGGCCAGACATTTGTTACGCTGTCAACACCCTCAGTCAGGTCATGGTAGCAATTAAGAGGGCGCACTAGGCAGCAACCAAACATGTTCTTAGGTATATACAAGGAACACTCGAGCATGGACTACACTAAAGGCAGCGACATCAGGCTGAGTGGGTTCACTGACGCAGATTGGGCTGTTCAGTAGATCAAAAAAGTACAATTGTGTACTATTTCAGCATTGGATCAGTAATGATCTCCTGGTGCAGTAGAAAACATAAATCCATGGCTCTGAGCTTAGCTAAAGTAGAATATATGGCAACTAGCACAACTTCATCCGAAGACATATGGGTTAGGATATTTCTTGTGAATATATTCAAGGGAAGGATGTAAGCAACTAGGATCATGTGTGATAATTGGAGTTGCATCAAGGTCTCTGAGAATCAATTATTTCATGATTGGTCGAAGCACATTGATATCTGGTGTCACTTTATCAGAGATTGTGTCCAACGAGGGGCAGTACAGTTGAGGTACACCTACAGGAGAACATGTGGAAAACATCCTCGCCAAGGCTCTAGGAAGGACAAAGTTTGTTCATTTCAGGGAGAAGATGGGGATGGTAAAGAATCCATTTCAATAATGGACAAGTGTCAGAAGTTGTACTGCAACAATTAGCAGTGTCAGTGCTATTGACAACAAGTTGAGAGGGAGCTGCAATATAGGAGCAGCAGTGGCAGTGGTAGTGTCATGGGTAGTAATATGAGGGCAACAATGTAGGGGATTTGAGGCAGCAAGCCAAGCATCTGCACAGGTACTGATGCAGAAGATCAATGTGAGGTTTCTATAGTGAAACATTGCTAGAGCCTAAGTCACCAGGTTCGTGTTCGAGTTCGAGTTTGGCGACCTTGAAATTCGAATAAAGTTCAGCAACTAAAATTTTGTCGATAAAGTTCGACATATAGAAATTCGAAAAAACAATGTATATATATAAAAAAATCAATTTAAAGTCAAATTCAAAGTCCATAATGCACATTGCAAAGCATAAGATTATTGCTCAAACATCTAAATCATTTCGACGTAATTTTAAATTTTTGTAAACCATGAAAGTGAGTGCCAAATTCCAATAAAGAACCAAGTTCCAACTTCCATACATAGTAAACAAGGTGAGAAATTCATCATAGACAATTTGGCACACATATCAAATTCAACAAAACTATGGGCATATCAGATTTCATAACAGATTTGGGCCATCTCTAGGGTCCAAATAGCATGTTGCATAATATATATATATATATATAGAGAGAGAGAGAGAGAGAGAGAGGAGAATTTGATAATATAATTTGTATGTGTTATTTGTTTTTTGTTTAAGAGTTTTTTTTAAGTATATTTTCTAATTAAATTTGTTTAGAATTTAGTAAGGATTTGTTGAAATTATAAATCTGAGTTGTAAGTCTTTAAGATTTGAATGTCTTCCAGTTCTTAGGTGCTAAATCCATATATATAATCAAATTATTTAGTTAACCACAAATTTAAAATAGTAAAAAATGCTATATAATTTTAAGCAAGATAATAGATTTTAATTGTTTAAAATGTCTTTTTAAATACATAAATAGATTCAAAACCATGAAAAACTCTCAAACACTTAATTCGGAAAATTCATTAATTTACTGAAACTTACTATTAAAAAAAATCCCTAAAAATAAAATTAACATGAAAAATGAGAGGAAAATATCTCAAGGTTAAACCAGGTGTTTCGTTTTAGCCAGCCGAATCCCCAAATAAAACTACCATTCGCCTGTTTGTCATATTTTAACGTTCACTCGTTGTTAGATGTTGTGCCCGACTTCCGGCTGTTTTCTTCCGACGGATTCCACTTGCCGCCTGCCTTCATGAGTTTCACATGTGTAGATTAATTAATATCAAAATCAGAAATAAGGTACAAAGCCGTTTAACGTTGTCAATTAATTTCCGAAAATAGTTGTATGAAGTTGAGAAATGCCATGGTTACACCCTGAGGTCAGTGGTCGTCGGTCGCTCGGTGGTAGACTGGCAGTGTATCAAACCCTCTGCAAACAATGAAACCTAACCCTCTGGCATCCGCAAATAATGAAACCAACAGCAAAACGGGCCCGCAATTGATTTCTAATTTTTTTTAAAACAACAAAAAAATTCAAACCAAAACGAACTTAATCGATTTTGTTCGTTTTCAAATTCGAGTTCGGCATTAAATTTGAGTTCGCCATAAAGTTTGACGAACTTGAACGAATAAGTTCGTATTCGTCTGAAGTTCGACGAATTTTGAACTTATTCGTTCAAATTCGCCGAAACTGGTGACTAAGGCTAGAGCACATTCCTCGTTAAGAGGGAGTGTTGATTTTTGGTAGCATCGGATGTGCTCTAACCTTGAAATTTGGAGGAGAGGCTAAGGCATATAAGATCTCCAAGACCCATAAATCGTTTTGAGAAATTCCATCCAGATGAGGAGTTATTAAAATAATTAATATTAATGGGTTCCTAAGTCTAAACTTAGGAAAATAAAATTATTAATGGGTATTAATAAAGATAAGGATGAGAAGCTTCTAAGAGATGAGGATCAAGTCTATTTTAATCTTAGCCGTTGATTAGGGACTTAATCTCGGTCGTTGATTCATCAACAGGAAAAGTATAAGAGAAGACTTGAGGGTCATTCGGAGACACACCGACAGATATTCATTATCTCAAGGAAATTCAATTCTCAAGGAAGTGGAGATTGATTTTAGAGGGAGTTGCAAAGTGGAGGAAGAGGAGGGCTTCAACAAAAAGCAATGATCAAGGAGGACGTGACGTAGGGGTAGTGGAAGACAGCGCAGAAAGAGAGACGCAGGGCCTATGCTGGTTGACACAGAGGGACACAGAGCCACTCAGAGCGACACTGGGTCGATCAGAGTGACCTAGGGGTGACATAGAAGTGGGAGCAGGGTCTCCTAAGTGTTAGATGGTCTTAGAGGGAAAGTCAGGCGTTTATTTTCAGTTTCTTTGTAAAATCATTGCTTGTAAAAGCAATTGTTGTCAAAGATTAATAAAACCCTCATCTGCTGCACTGATTTTCTCACTCGGGTTTCTCTGGGATAATTGTCCAAAAATAATTGTCGATGTGATTGATTCTTGTGCAAGCATTTTTGTCTGGGTAATTGTGTGATAACTGCAGTAGAATTTATTTTGATATTTGCTAAAGGAATTTCGTAAAGAACTTTTTGAGAATAATAAGTAGGTGAAATAAATTGGTTGCTGCAGTGATGTAATTTCAGTTTAGACATTTTCATAGATTTGCAATCACAGGACAGATTGTTGAAGTACATAGGGGGTTTACACAGTTACCTTAGGCATACTATCTTAATGTTTAATCCCAATAATCTAGATGATGTGTGTGTGCAAGCCCCTCATCTTGAGGCAAGAGGGAAAAACACCCCAAAAGAAGGTAGTAAAAATCCATTTAAGAGTAAAGGAAAGGAAAAGGCTTTCAAAGGGAAGGTAAAGAAAAATGTGTCTATCAAAAAAGAAGGAGAGAAAGTTACATGCAAACATTGTTCGAGAGATGGTCATGATGAAGCTCATTTTTGGAAGCTTCATCCCAAAGTGAGACCAAAGAGAAACAACAACAAGGGAAAACAAAAGACAACTGCAACCACTCAACAAGATTTGGGATCCGATTCAAGTGATGAAACTAAAATCACAACCATGGGGTTAAAAGGAAAAGAATCCATTGCTAGCACTAGTTCTTCAAACTCACAAGATGAAACTCCAAATGAAAAGAGGAAAATAGAAGTTTTTCACACAAGGGTGATCTCAAAACACAACAAGATTGATACGCTTTTCGATAGTAGCTCTCAAGCCAATCTTATCTCTGAAAACATTGTCAAAAGTTTAAACTTGGAAACCGTTCCACATCATAGACCATATCCACTTGGATGGGTGTGTGACAATGTGTAATTATAGGTTACTAGAAAGCGTAAATTGAAATTCGCGACTACTGCAAATTTCATAGATGAAGTGGAGCTTGATGTTGTGCCATTAGATACCTGCGACATAGTTTTGGGCAGCCCGTACCTTTATGACATAAAAACTATCTTCCATAGACATGAAAACAAATATAATTTATTCAAAGATGGAGTAGAATATATTGTGAGAGCTGATAGTAAGAAAATAAATCTTTCACTTGTTAGACTAGTGAATTCGAGCAAGAATTTTCTTCTTCTAATGATCAAACCCAAGAGTGATGTTGATAATGAAACTTTTAAAGGTTGTGATTCAAATTTGAAATCTGAATTGGTTGACGTAGCTAACCAATATGATGAGATGTTTCAGGAACCAAAGGGATTACCTCGCAAGAGAGGAATCCAATCTGAGATATAGTTGCAACAAGATTGTCCTCTTCTTAACATTGGCATGTACAAGATGTCAGTGATGGAAAGCACGGAAATTAAGAAGAAAATTCAAGAGTTGTTAAGTAAAGGGATCATCAGGCCATCTTCCTCGTCATGTGGTTCACCTATTGTCTTGGTGCCAAAGAAGGATGGGACATGGCGCATGTGTGTGAAATTTCGCGCATGGAATAAAATTACGGTAAAGAACTATTACCCACTGCCTAGAATAGATTATTTACTTGATCAATTGAAATATGCAAAATATTTTACTAAGTTGGACGTAAGAAGTGGCTACCATCAAATTAGAATAGCTAAAGGAGACATTTGGAAGACAACATTCAAAACAAAACAAGGATTGTTTGCATGGCTAGTTATGCCTTTTGGTTTATGTAACGCTCTTGCTACATTCATGCATGTGATGAATGATGTGTTGAGGCCATTTCTTGATGAGTTTGTCATAGTCTACTTAGATGACATCTTAATTTTCAGTAAATCTCATGATGACATGTCATGCATGTAAGAAAAGTACTTTATGTCTTGAAAAAAGAACAATTGCATCTTAAGATGTCAAAATGTGCGTTTGGAAAAACTTCTTTAGTTTACATGGGTCATATTGTTGGAGGAGGTGAGTTGAAAATAGATCCCTCCAAGGTTGATGTCATTGTGAATTGGCCAAGGCCCAAGATAGTTACTGAGGTAAGAAGTTTTTTGGGAGAAGCTCAATATTGTAGGAAATTCATTGTTAATTTTTCTCTTATAGCCACTCCTTTGCATGCGTTGACATGTGTGAATTTTTTTCTTCAATGTGAGGCAAACAACAAAAGGCCTTTCATGCATTGAAGGAAAAGATCTATACAACTCCAGTACTTTCACTTCCAGACTTGAGACAATCATTTGATATTCAGACTAATGCTAGCAACTACGCCATGGGTGTAGTCCTCATGCAACATGGTAAGCCTATATGTTCTCATTCGGAAACTTTTAATGGTGCAGCGATTAACTATCTTACATATGACAAGGAATTGTATGCATTGGTGCAAAGTGTGAAAAACTAGAAACACTACTTGATGGCTAAGGAAACCGTCATTCATACTAATCACCAACCATTGCAATACTTGCAATCACAATCAAAGTTGCAGCAATCAAGGCACTTCCGATGGATGGGTTTTCTTCGACAATTCCACTTGGTAATCGGGTATAAGAAAGATATCTACAATAAAGTTGTTGATATGCTTTATAGGCCTATTGTTATTGCAACTACTTTACTCAAGCATAATTTTGTTTACATGAAAGTTATATTGAGCAATATGCATTAGATAATGACTTTCAAAATGTTTATGCAAGCTTGAGTCAAGGTAACCAAGTAGAGGAATTGGATTATCATTTGCATGATAACTTCTTGTACCATCTTGGAAAGCTTTTTATTCCACAGGGAGAAAGAGTTAACATCATATGAGAGGCACATACTTCTCTTATTGCTGGTCATTTCGGTGTAAGTAAAACGGTCGCACATCTACAAAGGTATTGTTATTGGCCTCGTATGCTTGAAAGTGTGTCTCGTTTTATTGAAGGATGTTCATATGTGCAATCAGTAGCCTAGCAATAAGAAGTTAGGATTGTACACACCACTTCCAGTTCCTTCACGACCATGGGAGAGTGTTTCTATGGATTTTGTAGGAGGTTTTCCATTGTCAAGAAGAGATCATGATTATTTGTATGTAGTTGTGGATAGGTTTAGCAAAATGTGTATTTTGATGCCATGTAAAAAGCAAGTTACAACTGAACAAATGCTCAGTTATTCTTTCAGATTGTTTGGGTGCATTTTGGATTACCCACATCCATTGTTAGTGATAGATATTCTTGCTTTGTTGGGAATTTCTGGTCAAGCTTGTGGGGATTCATGGACACCAAATGGAAAAAGAGTACAACTTTTTATCCAGAAATAGATGGTCAAATAGAAGTGGTGAACAAAACATTGATACATCTTCTTCGTGGGTATTACAACAAGCATGCTAAGTTGTGGGATGAACATTTGCACTATATTCAACATGGTTACAACCGAGCCAAGCAATTTTCAACTTAAACTTCACCATTTGAGGCATGCTTGGGATAGTTGCCTAAATCTCCTTTGGATTTTATTTTTGGCAAAGATGTTTCTATTGAAGGTCATAACGACATAGACAAAGCAAGAAAGTTCGTTGAAAAAATCCAATTAGTACACCAAAAGGTTCAAGAACAACTTGAGAAAAGCCAAGGCAAGTACACAACAAGACAAGACGAGCGTCGTCAAGATCACAAGTTCTAGTTTGGTGATGAAGTTTGGCTTCACAATAACAAAGAGAGGCTCCAAGAAGAAGGTAAAAAGCTAAAACCAATTAGATATGGTCCATTCAGAATTTTGGAAAAGATTGGTAACAATGCCTTCAGGTTAGATTTGCCTTCATATATGCAAATTTATGCTATTGTTAATGTTGAGAATTTAAGGTTGTATGAGCCTCCTTTGATTGAAGATCAATGAGAGAATATTCAAATTCCATCTATTGAAGACTTTTCTCTAGAATTCCTTGATGAGCTTTAGCAAGACACTATACTTGACAGAAGAACAAGGATATCAAAAAGGGGAATTGTGGATTAGCTTCGAGTGGGGCTCAATGGTACAAATCCTTTAAAAGCCAAATGAATAAAGGTTGGAAAGGTGAGGGGACTATACCCTCACCTGCTGGAAAATTGAAAGTGATCTTTTGGGGTCCAAAAGGCTTCTAGTGGGGAGGAGTGATCAAGTGCTCAAAATTAGGCTCAAACTCAAAGTGGCAGAATCTCGATAAGCTTGCTTCAGATTGAAGTGCTTGTCATCTTGATTCGAACAGTGCTAACGACACTCAAATCCGAGCTCATATGAAGACGTTAGAGCATGTCAAAGTTTAGGTTTGACTTGGACAAATGGCAGGGGAAGATGACGTGGCAGGACTCTTCAGCGAATGGGGAAGCGCCATGTGGCAAGCCTCCATTGGCCCCGCATTTCAGAAATCACATATCGGAGGCAGGTCAGCATTAAAGAATCAGCCCCAGAGCAAGCCAGGGTGCGATGCGATAATCGCAATCGCACATCGCAACTGGGAAAGCATTAAAGAGTTAGCCCCAGAGCAAATCAGGGTTGCGATGCGATGATTGTAATTGCACATCGCAGAATGGAAGTGTTACAGAATCGACCCCAACAAGATCAGGGTGCGATTGAGCTATCACAATCGCATATTGCAAAGTGAAAAGTCTCGTTATATGTATTACCCTAGCTTCTCCGATTGCGATATATTCCGAATGTGATACATTATACTACAATTGATAGTTTTGTCAGGTCCACCACTTATCGCAATCACATATCGCCCATGCCGCGTTCATATACCATAAGACCCGTCAGTTCCTACCGATTGCGATTTGTGATGAAGTTGTCAATCTTGATAGTTTATGGTCGCCGCGTGGCGAAATTTTTGCCCAGCTAGGACTTTTTGGAGCACAATTGTAGGATCATGCCGGAAATGGTGCAATTTGTGGAATGAATATTGGGAAAACTAGGAGAGGTCATAACTTCTTCATTTTTGACCAAATTGTGAAAATTCTATCACTGTAACAAATGATTTATTTTACCTACTTATTTTCCAATAAGTTATTTACGAGAATGACCTCCTCTCTCCTCTGCGTAACACTAGAGCAGCCTATGCACTCCCTGCTGGAGCTTGTAGATCTACCCCTCTCCGTTGCTATTTAGCAACTGAAGATTTAGACTCCTTGGTTGGAAGTCCTCTGAGGAGAAAATTCCCCTTCTATGTGTCTTCGCTCTTTTCCCACAGATTTCTGCCCCTGCAGAAATTGTGCCTTTCAAGCACTGCGCTGAGGCTCTACGTCACTCCCTCTGCCTCTGCAAATTCATGAATTGGAAATCGTACCTCTCTGTCGTCTCACTCAAAGAGAGATTTCCTCGGATTAGTTTTTTTAAAACCGGAACCGGTGACTAGACCGGTCCACCTAATGAACCGGTTTACCGGCCGAAACCGGTCTAACTAGGACTGGTTTGGTTTAAATGAATCGGTTTTAAAAAAATACATTAAATAATTATTTTTTAATGAAACAAGACTATTTTTAAGATTTAAAACCATGATTCCAAACCAATAGAGACAAAATATGCAAAGTTTGCTCATTTATATACCATGTAAAGGTAAATATATCAAAATGGCACCAAGTGCAATACATATCATAGAAAGGTTTGTTGTTCTGCCTCATAGAATCATTGCAATCAACTACTGCTCTGTTAGGTTGATTTAAGAAGTGTCTTAAAAACTTCATTTGAACAAATTTAACACATCCCAGACCAACAATAGACATGATGTATGCACTCTACTATGATATCAAGGCATAGTTGTATCCTCACTCTGTTATACAATTTAATGGCTTTAATAACCCATAGACTTTGTGCAAATGTTCCTCTATTCAAATGATGATTATGAAGATACCAGTGAATAGATAAAGTTATAAACACAGCTCTTAGGAGTGGATTTGTTCTCTGTGTAATTTTCTCAAACAATTATTTGCAATATGTTGTAGGTGATATTGCAAATTTCACTTGAGTTTGAATGTTTCTTCCAATGGAAGATTTATGTGGAGAACATAATGTTGTAGACAAGTTGGAGCTTCTTTGTCTCGGCATAACATATATAATACTCAGTGTGTAGAAATGAACTCCAACTAGAAAAATTTACAAAGTATTTAAAATTTTAACCCAAGTAGAAATAATGTTTATTAACTACATACTGGAATATTGCACAGTCATTATACCCGCCTTCAATGATGTACAGAGTAAGAGGTAATGAGGGAACCTGGTCAAGTCTGAGAGAATAGACAGTAGCTCTTTTCTGGCAAAGTGATGGCAAACCTCTATCTGAACTTTGAAGTAACATGTAGGTCCAGCCTCTCCTCAAGGTATACACAGCTCCAAAGCTCAGCAAACAATGAGTAACACCAACTCAAGGAAGAAACCAACAACTCAGTGCACTACTAGATAAATATTAGTCACAAAATAAGTATGCGGGCCAGTCTTTTCGTGATCATGGAGAATCACTCACTTCCAAAGTATTTCGTTTCTTTGATTTGATTTGCAAGGGTCTATTTATAGTTGTTTCCCTTCAACAATGGTAATGACACTCCCACTTCAGCCTTGCAAATATATTAACAAACCTCTAGCTAGCAGATAAGGCACAATTTTACCTCAGTGAGTGGCACGTTGTTCTAGAATATGCACAGAGATAACCAACCCCCCAAGAAGCAAGCCATACACTTCAGCAAATAGGCCACAGTCTTTGAAAACCCACAATCAATGACTCTACAACAGTGTTTTTAAAACGGTTCCGTCCTAAACCGGTCGGTTAGGACTGGTTTAGGGAAAAAAAAGGAGAAATCACTGGCTTGACTGAGTTTTTTGGCCGGTTTCGACCGGTGGGCCTGCTAACCGATCAGTTAGACCGGTAACCGGTTAGCAAGACCAGTTTTGAAAACTATGCCTCGGATATGCTTCCGGCAAGGACTGCGCAATCCCTTCAAGGGGATTCGAATTGCTGCTAAGTGCAGTTTTCGGCCTCACTATTCAACATCAGATCTGCTCTTCTTGTTTCAAAATCAACACTCTAATACCATGTGAAAATTCCTAGACTCGAAGGAACCCCTTCTGCAGCAAATCTGAATCTACTTCACCTACTTGATTTTTTAAAATTTCATTCATTAAGTTATTCTTCTGAATACTGAGGCGAATTACTTTTGCAGCGTACACTAATTAAATATTTGATCTCATGAAACAGAAAACAGAGCAAAGAACAAGATACATAGAACACACTTATTTTTGGACACTATAGTCCCCGGAAAAACCCAATGTGGGAAAACCGGTGCAGCAGCTCTGAGGGTTTTATTATTATGCAGGAGAAATTTCTAAATACAAATCTAAGATGTTCATCTAGTAGTCATTTATAGAGAAAATACTGGCGAAAAATCTGGGTGAGTTTTACTCACTTCACTCGACAAAATTCTGGCTGATCCAACACAAGACTGGCTAACTCTGACTATTTTTGTGTCACCTCTTCTGCCCTTTGCATCAGCTTTCCCGATTGTTCCAGCTGTTCCTAGTAGTTCTGGCTTCTGCATGACAGGAAACTTTTCTTCTCTACTAGCTCTCTGTCTGTATTCTCCAGAAATTCCTCCTGGATTTTCACTACCCCTCTACTGCAGAATGATCACTTAATTTGAAATCCTTAGCAAACCCTGCCTTAGGAATCGAATTCTTGAACAATTCGTTCTCTCCATGTGTATTTCCAAATGAACCCCAAGCCTCGTCTTCAACGACCGAGATTAAGTCTCTAATCAATGGACTTGATCCACCTTCTAGATAATTTTCACCCATATTTTGATTAATACCCATTAATATTTTAATTTTCATAAGTTTATACTTAGGAACCCCATGAAAAATATTAATTATTTTAATAAAATACAATCTTAGTGGAATTTCACCAAACAGTTTCTGTGTTCTTTAGAACTCATGTGCCTTAACCTCTCCGGCAATTTTCGGGGCTAGAGCACTTCTGATGCTACCAAAAACTAACAGTTGTCATCATGTAACTCTATAATAGATCTGGGTGTCTCTGTACCTATCAGCTCCTCATCAAGGGTGGTTATGTCTCTCAGTACCTCATCATCTTGTCATGCGCTCCTATCACCTAAAAACTCGGTCATGACCCCGGATATCTCAACAACAAATTTCACCTTCTCAATGGTGGACATGTTTGTGTCTCCTGACACCTTATCAATGGATGGTCCTATGGGTGTATGCTCTACTTTCTCCCCCAATGTGTCAACTGGTGCTATCAATGAGGCCTCCAACAACGGCGACTCTTGTACCACACTAGGTATACCAATGTCATTCTCACACTCCTGCATGTCCTTTGCCTCATGTTCAATCTCCTCCTTAGGCCCCTGATGTCTAAGACCAGGTCTCCACCAACAAAATTGTCTCCTTCACTCATGCTCTAATTGTCTCTAGCTTGCCTACTCGATTTAAGGAGATCTGGTGTCCTGATTCTGTCGGCTTTCACCACATAGTGTAGATGGTTGTACTCCCACGACTTGTGCACCTCTAGTGTCTATGTTGTAAGGACAAGGATGGATCTGGTTTGACACCTTCTTCAACTGAGCCAACCTCTCATCTCTCCAACGAATTCAACCCCAAAATTCCTGCATATTGAATCTCTCTTGAGCCATGGGTAGTGTACGGTGTAACTCGTCATTGTGCATACGTGCCCAAATCTCCCATGATCTTATTGGTTACCCACAACTGGGCCAAGATCATGCTCTAATACCACTGTAATGATCCTAATAGGAAATAGAAGTGATAACAACAAATATTCTATGCAGCAAAATACAAAAACGAAATGTTCAACAAACACCCATATAAAAACTGTAAATGGAGAACTTCTGAGCCATTTTATTAATTTTCTACAAGCCAAATACAATAGATGATGGAATGGTGTACCTGGGCTTGTCTCAGTGAACAAGCAGGACCAAACCTAGGTAGGAAAAGGGTTGAGCTTAAGGTTGCCCAACTGCTGCACCACTCTACACTGCGCTGCCCAGAAAACTGTTGCTCTGTTGAAGTTCAATTAGCTGGAATGGGTACTAAAACTACCCAGAAAATTATATCATTTTAACCCCAGACTCATTGGCCAAAACCCAGAAAAACTCAGAAGGGATTTTAACTATTTTTTTGGTTTTTCGACCCCCTTGGAGCCTCACCCCAACTATGGTTGCCAAATTCGACCTACTGGAAACTAGCTGCAAATCCACCTACAAACTCCTCCAAAATGTTGGGTTTACCCTTGCTATCCAACTCCTAACTCCCTGAACAAACTCTTGGCCCAACCCAACTGCTCTCCAAGCACCACGAAATTCTGTTGTGTGGCCTCTGTGCTATCTCTTAGCCCAAAAATGCGAATTGCTGGAATGCTAGCTCAGCTGGCTGAAAGCTCCAGTGAAAATGCTTGTCCAACGCTTCTACCTCAACTCCCTCACCTCTCGGCAAGCTGTGTGATCCTCGTTGGTCTCAAACCCCCTTTGCGTGATTCCTGGTTGCCCAGAAATACACACTCTCTTCCTATTTGCTATTGCTGATGTGTGCCACTGCCTCGAAACTCCTGAAAACTCTTGTAGAACAACCTCCCTAGGGTGGGCATGGATGGCCCCTCGAAGTAGAGGGTGAATCTCCCGCATGAGAGACTCGTGGCTAAATAGTCGGTAGACTCGCTAAACAACAAAGTGAACAAATGTGTGTTTGTCTGCAAATGTCAAAGATGAAAACAAAATGAGAGTTAATTTCTCTTATAATTCCTTGGGCCCCCTTAGCCTCATGTGGGCCCCTCCATCCACCCATTCGATTTTCCCTCCAAGCATATCGAATGGCTAATTCGAACTCATATGTGGGTGGCCCCTACATTCCACTAGTAGCGAAATAATGTCAATTTGGCCCCTAAGTTCCTAAGTCAAAGTGTGGGGCCCTCTTCCTTAGTAAAAAATGTGCAAAATTGTGTAGCAACACCTGTTTACTAATGTGTTTGAGAAGGGACATGACAGAGGTAGAGCAGGTGGAGATTCTTTCTGACCTTCAGGGTGAGGATTCTTTTTTCTATGAGTCCATGGCTTCATACGAGGATGCCTTCGAGGAGCATGAGTCATATAGAGTTGTTGACAACAAGCAAAATTTATATGATGAACAGTCAGTGGACCATATGGGAGACATTTTGGATGATGGGGCGGCATGAACATCATATGGAGGAACATGAGTTTGCTGAGGAGGATGATGTGCACAGTATGCATGATGAGCCTTTTGGGGAGAGCCAGTTGGAGGTTCATATTGAGCTCGTGATCGAGGAGGATGAGCAGCCACCCTTGGGGTAAGCCATTGATGAGGAGCAAACAAATGTACAGATAGCTAACAGGGTTGCAGTATTTGCAGACAGTTGTCCTCAGGAGGTGTTGAAGGTTGATAGGGTAGTTTTGCAAGAGGCTAGTAGTGTTGAGAAATCTAGGGCATAGCAAATAAGTGATTTCTCTTATATTAGTAACTGCTTGTGAGTGCCTTTTACTTCTTTAGATTAGGAACTTCTTTTACTTATGTTATTAGTGTTCTTTTTCATCGAACAACTACCAATGCATAAACCATAAAGAGACAAGAGCCATAACATATAGGCTATCAGTGAGGGCCAAAACCTCTCACATTTGCGAGGAAAACCCAAACAAATTCTTCTTCTTATAGAGTCATCAATTGACGAATACCAAGACCAAGACCCTTGACCTATTTGCCACTCTAAGATCAAGACACAAAGCCCTTTTCTCCTTCCTTGAGTCAAAGAGAGTGAAACCCTTTGCTTCTTCTTCTTCTTCTTCTCAACTTTCCTTCAAAATTTTGACCCCTTGAGTTTGGTTTGCAACTTTTGGTTCCAAATCGGAAACCCTAGTTTGTATAGATGACCAACTTTGAACCTTAACTAGCCTCTCTTTAGAAAGAGAATCCTTCCTTTTAATTCGACTTCCCTTTAACTTGTTCTTCGCCCAACTTGGTTACCTTTAGATGACTATAACCTTCTTAGCCTCCTTGCTACAATAGACAGGTCTGCAACTTCGCACGTGTGGAGATTACTTAGCCCAAAACAATGCTCAAATGTTGATTTTGGGTAGCATCGGATGTGCTCGAACTCTGAAATTTTGTGGAGGAGCTAGAACACATGAGATCTCCAAGACCCAGAAATCATTTGAGATTTTCCACCCAGATGAGGAGTTATTAAAATAATTAATATTTTTAATGGGGTTCCTAAGTCTAAACTTTGGAAAATAAAAATATTAATGGGTATTAATAAGAATATGGGAGAGAAACTTCTAAGTGACAAGGATCAAGTTTGTTTTGGACTTAGCCGTTGATTAGGGACTTAATCTCGACCATTGATTCATCAACAGGAAAAGTATAAGAGGAGGCTTGAGAGTCAGTTGGAGATACACCAAGTGATCTAATCAGTTTGATTTTTCTGGAGCGTTGTTTGCTGAGAAAATCGAACTAGTGATTTGAGTTGCAGTGTGTTGTAGCGGCTACAAACACCCTCCAAAATTTTGGCCTGCACCAATTTCAGAGCCTCCCTTGAAGAATTTCACTTGATGACTGCACAGTGTGCACACACTCGGGTTCACTTCGTGAGCTCGTGTGAGTTTTTACATCTGCCTTGCTTGTTCATTGCATTCAAGTCTCTGCATGTTGATGTCGAAGTCATGCTTGTGATCATGTTCTGGTTATGCTGAAAGTTTTCGCTTCGTATGTGTTTGTTGTGTTCGCCATGAAAGCATCTGTCGCACTCACACACGAAGTCACATTCGTTGTCGCACAAGCGTCGTCTTGATCAATGAACAATCAATCACAAATGTCGCGCTTGTCACTGCACTGTCGGTCAATCATGTTGAACATGTGTGACTATATGGTTTGGTTGTTTCGTCATCAAAGTCATGCGAGTGTGTGTTCGTATGATCACCTACACATCTTTCGAGTCTCAATTGTTCACACACTTAGTCATTTTTGTTGAAGTTCTGATGACCAGACTCCTCACTGACAGCCGGACCATCACCCTACTTTCGACTCGATCGACTGTCAACTAGAACAACGCAGAAGCACCAAGCTAGTCCTTTTAAGTTGTGTTGCTCGCAGGCAACTCAATCAAGACTCGTGCTAGCCACCCGGAAAGTCGGGCTCGATAGTCACCCCGAGACTGACTCCCCTCAGAAATTGCGCAGTGCTCATGAGTAGGACTTCCGCTGCCCATCAGTCAGCTCAACTTAGAAATTGCGCAGAGATGATTAGTAGGCCGACCTCCCAGCCTCAGTGCAATTTTCCGAGCTAGTAGCTCCTAGCAGGGAACTGCATGTTCCCTCCAGGAATTGCACAGTTTCTACTGCCATTGATTGAGTAGTCAACTGGAAGTTCTCTCTAGGAAATGTGTTGTTCAGGCTGCCAGTCACCCAACAACCAAATGGCAGTTCCCTCTGGGAATTGCACAGTTATGCTGCCAGTCTCCCGACAGTTCCCCAAAAAAACTACGCAATCCTTGTCCGCTGACCCTTCATGCAACTCGACCCGTTCCTTTGGAAAATTGCGCAAATCTAGCTGTCCAACCCCCGTTGATTGTTTGTTCCGGAAAATGCGCAGAGCATGCCTACCTTGCGCTCCTGCAGCCCAGATTGTCCCTCCAAAAACTTGCACAATTTTGCCTCTCAGCCGAGCCAAACCTTGCAGACAGTCACTGTCGACTCAGATTGTCTATCTCCATCTCTCAGTGACTCTTGTGCAGTTTTCATCGGCAACTGCCTGGGGCCATCATCCCGCATCACAACCATCATGCCTCTCCCAGTCACCTGCATCCGAATGGTCATGTGTCATGGTAGACTAGGAGGTTTTGGATTTGATGTCATCTTGTCATGAGTGACTGCAGGTACAGTTACACCAACAAACATCTCAAGACGACGAATGGGATGAACGAAGGGAGCACATGTAGATGGACAGGTTCACCAACGGATGAACGAACGAAACATGCTCAACGGACAAATGCGACGAACATGCACCTTCGCGAACAAGTGAGCCTGTCAACCCTTCCAACACGAAAGAAAGGAACAACATGCTAAGGCTTTATCAAGCGAACCAAGGACTATCGAATACTCTGCGCACTTCACCATGCGGAGGTGAAACTATGATACACCATGAAAACATCCATCACTCATCAGCAGGAATGTACCAGCATTGTCATGTCAAGTCATGAGTCTTGTTGCCCACATCTCCACTATGGGCTTGTTGTCAATCAATGTGATGTAATGTGGAAGTCCAAGAGACCCACTTGTTGAACATAGAGTCATGTATGTCGGGAAGTCATGGAAGTCGAACGGTCATGAGGATAGTCGAACAGCCACAAGGGTTAACTTCACCCTTGGCTATAAATACCCCCCTCATTTGTACATGAAAGTACTTTTCACTTCAGCTCCTTCCACATAACCAAGAGAGTTTGTAATATTTTCTTTGAGGAGTAAGTAGTGGCTCCAACACTCCGCTGACGGGGTTAGTGATGTATGGTGTAACGATGTGTCTTGGAACTTTCGCTTAATTTAGAAGCCTGTTAACAAACCATCACGTTTTCACGCATGTAGCTTTAACCTATGTTCTACATCTCAACTGATTCATTCGTTGTAATGCATAATATACTAATGGAAATGTGTTGTATATGCTGTTAATGTTGTCTCGTCCGTGTCGACTGCTTTGCCGAATATCAGACAGACCTTTCTCATGAACCCTGCTGTAATAACCACTGCACTCGTTTAGACTGTTCCGTGAGTGCTATACGCATTATCTTACCTTGTATGTTGTGACTGCCGCATTCGAGTGGACTACTCGGCTGGAAGCTGTGTATGTCCTTTTGTGTTGTGTGTTCCTAGCCGAGTTGAGGCTGATCCCTTTCAACTTGGAACTCACCTTCACCTTCTTCCCCTCACAGTGAAAGAACCATTGGCACAAGTACATTTACACTCACCAGGCACGTGAACCTCACTTCTCGAAGATAAAGCGAACCACTCTCCTGTCCTGACAAGCAAGAGTTGTGACAAATCCTTAAGACAATGGCAACTGGGCCATCATACCAGATGGGACTCCCACACCAAACTGTGTGAGGTCTAGCTGGGACTTCATACTAGGGTGATCCCCTGAATGTTGGTGCGTCCAACACCGTCAACATTTTTGGATGGGACTCCCACACCAAACTGTGTGAGGTCTAATTGGGACTTCATACCAAGGTGATCCCCTGAATGTTGGCAGGTCCAGCATCGTCAACATTTCTGGCGCTAGAAAGAGGGCAGGTAGTTGTACATGGTTAAAATTCCCCTCACACTCATTCAACAAACATCTGGTCAAGGAAGTAACCCGCACTCTCTCTCACCTACACCCGACTCAGTTGTTGGTTACTACTCACCTCCCAGTGTTGAGCACGAGACTTCAGATCAACACGTTCACTCTATTCGTCCTATCACTCGCTAGTTCCGAAACCAGTCGAACTGATCCTAGATAGATAACATCTTCCACGCGCAACGAGGAAGCCAAAGGCCACTCCCACGAGTGTTGTTGTATCATCAGTGGAAGAAGCAACCCTTGCCATACTTGAATGTCTAGGAGAAGCAATCGAAGACGAAGAGAAATCTCCAATCCTCCGGCAAAGTGAACAAGGCACTCTTGTGATCTCGGGATCAGACTTTGGTGTAGGAGGCGGAGGGGAAGGCAGCAGAGGAGGCGGAAGCGGAGGCGAACCAACAGACTCAAAGTCGGAAACATTAGACTCTAAAGGAGAGGAAGAGTACAAATAAGACGAACAGATGGCTGACCCAAATCTTGAATGGATGACTCAGAGACCATTGGCTCTCTCGGCCATCTTGCATAAGATGTTGAAGCGGGCAGAGAGAATGAACGTCAAGTTCGATCCTAACATCACGGTAAAGGCGGAAGACTACCTAGACAACTTCTACGGTTCTACCTACAACTGTAGACCCTCGAGGTGCGTTATGATGATGTCGCATGTAGATTGTTCCCATGTACCTTGGTTGGTCGCGCAGCTGCTTGGTATCACAACCTTCCACCGAACTCTATACAGAATTGGTTCGTATTCGAACACATGTTCCTTGAGAAGTTTGCTAATGACAAGACCCCAACCATGCTACTCAAAGAGTTGGGAAGCCTCAAGATGGAGGGAAAAGAGAAAGTGAAAGATTTCAATCAGAGGTTTACACGTATATTGAACAAGTTCCCAGCAGACACTAAGCCTCATGACTCCATCACCACTGATTACTACACGTCTGCATTGCCAACTAGCATTGCTTAGTTCATCAAGCGAACTGTGAGACCAACAGTATTGGAAAACTGTGAAGAGGCTACCATTGTTGAGAAAGACCTGCGTGTAGTTCGAGTCATCAAGGATGACGAATTGATGAAGGACTGCAAGGATGCGAGTAGGAAATCCCAAGCAATGGTGAGAAAGGTTAGAGACAAGGAAGCAACCGATACTGAGACCTTCATTGGCCTTGTCAAGAGCTTGACCACTGAAGTGTTTGAATTCAAACAACGTAAAACAAACACTTTTGCAAGCAGTCATCTGCCCAGGTAGAGACAGGCAAGCAACTCATCAAGCAACGACCGATTTGTTTCAAAAACTACGCACAAGCCTGTATTCCAGCTCGAATAATGTGCGGATCCTAAGTTTCGTTCTTTCCACGAAGAATTTCATCCAATGAACTCTTGTTCAGACTGGAAGCGAGTCACAAACGCTTTCTACAGTCATACACTCAATGGGCAAAGCGATATGCAGGAGCAACCGGAAGACACTGACAATGATCAAGAGGTTGCACCTGATGAACCATCAAGCTCTGGGCATGTTATGAACGCATATCAGTGCTTGCAAACGAATACCAAGCAGCAACCCTGGAAGCAAATTGACCAATATAAATGTTAAATTTAGGTATGTTCTATGCTAGAGCAATTTATTTAAATTTTCACAGTTAGCAATCCCATCAGCATTACGATAAACTGCAGATAGAACATAAATACAAAACGCAGAAGACAAGCCAAGACAAGAGGACACAAGATATGGCGCGAGCCAGGGACAAACCCCACAATGTGTGGGGAAACCCTTTGATCAAATCTTCTTTTATCTTCAAAGTTCAACAGAGAAAGAGAGAGAGAGAGAGTACATTTACAACAGCAGTCAATACTTTGACTTATCTAGATCTAGCATAGATCATTTCGTATCATGATGAGATCAGTCGAAGACATTTTGCTTCAACTAATTCTCAAGGTGACTCCTTCACCTATCATCGTTCTGCATCTCGTCCATTTGCTGCCCCTGATTGTGTTGCACCATCATGCTGTCTCATGATCTCATAAATCACGCTGCTGCATCTCATACTGTACCTTACTGTGCCCATCATTATGGAGCAGCATTCAAACTTCATGCTGCACCTTGCTGTCATATCTTATCATGGACTGTATTAGGTCACTGGTTAGGGTCTTTGTTTGCTGCGTTGGATGGTAGATGGGACAGCCTTCATCAAGGACTGTTTGGGCTCTCAAGACAGTCCTACCAACCCTCATAAATAGGCAGCAACATCAAACTGGTCCTAGCTGCTCCAACTTTGATTGCATATGGTTGATTGTGACTGTCTAGTTAGGGCATATGCCTGTAGCCTTAAACTCTTCCAACAGACTCCCAAACAGCTCTTGAAAGACTGCGACATACATAAGGATAGCCCCTCCTTTGCTACGTTCATACCTTTGAACATATGACAGTCCTTAGCTGCCCTACTCAAGCCCAGCTGTGGTGCTATGGCCTGCGGCCTAGCACAACAGCTACTTAACATGTCTAGAACAGCAGTGTTGAGGATTCCAATAACAATGCTCCTCCTGTAACTACGGCCCACACAAACCCATAGATAACCTACCTTAAAACTGCCCCACAGACCTGCGTTATCCTCTGTTGAAACTCGGCCCTCAAGCCAGCTCTTCGGTCACCTAACAACAGTTTGTATATCCTTCCATGAGCACTTAACACAATCCCCAAACAGCCTCGCTGTCTTAGTCTCTTTGCTGTGTCTTAGGGCTGTCCTCCATGACTAGAAACCCTTCCATAACAGCGTATAGGGTTAGGGCTTCATGACTGCGTTTATCTCTGAATAGACTGCAGCTAGAGTGCGTTATTACATCAGCTATGGCTCCTCCAAAGCTGGGCTATAACCCTTCCTTAGATCTGCGGCTAGGCTTCATTATGACAGTGACTAAGGCATACTTCTTTTGCTGCGTATAGACTTCTCCATGGCTGTTTCTAGGGCTTCTGCGTTTTAGGGCATCATTTGTATATAGGCCAGCGTATCCTCTATGTGACTCTCCTTCACCAAAAAACCCAAGACGTGGAGAGGAGAAGATCACATGAAGAATGTGTGCACAAATGACTTCAAATCCTCTTCTATTTATACTAATACGAAGATGATGAATAGACACGTCGGTTGGGCTTCTAGAGCCTACATAAGTGTTGGTCGGCTTGATAATAATTACATAAATAAAATAAATTCATATCTCCATAAATACTTATCGGAATCGGATGATCTTTGGATCAATCCTACACCTCTCGATGAGAGGGATCCAATAAAAATATCAGCTGCCATAAATAAGCTGACCCACATGGAGTTTGGCCCTAGTTGCCAATTTAACAATAATCTTAGGAGTAAAGGGGTTCCCCCTACACTTGGGGAGATGCAAGAAAAGATCAAACCGCTGTTAAGGAAGGCCAATCCACCAACCGCCCTGAAGAAGAAAACACAAAGCAAGTCCGGGAAGATAGTGGCGGATAAGAGTACATCCATGAACAACAAGTTGTGAAACACTCCGTCGGACAACACGAACATCCGTTCCACCTCGGACACCTCAGTGAGTCAACCACCTCTGGACTACAACATTGTTGATGACATGAAGAAAACTCGAGCGAACATCAATATGTTCGAGTTGGATAATATCTAGAGTCAGCGAGATATCCTGCTGTGCTCTTTGGGACATACATCAGCAGACAGTGCAACCTCTATTAGCCAAGGAGCAAGCACACCTCTCGGATCACTTTCCACAGTGCTCAATACACTACAGATGGAAGAAGCAAACTCAGGTTGCCCTCCATTCCTGCTTTCATTTCAAGTTTTTAACTTCAATGTTCACAACTGCTTGGTTGATTCTGCTGTAGCAACCAATGTCATGCCACTCTCCATTGCTAAGAAGATCAATGCACAATGGAGCGAGACATCCGTGCTAATCATCCAACTTGATTGAACATCCGTACCAGCCATTGGTGAACTGCGGGACGTGAACATCCGACTATCCCATGACAGTCGAGTCCACCAATGCATCAACATAGTTATTGTGGACATACCGGAAGCATATGGTCTATTACTCAATAGAGACTGGTTCAAGAAGCTAGATGGATATTTCGCTACAGACTGGTCTCACATGTGGCTTCCATACAAGGGCAAGTGCAACCAAATCCGGGTAGAACCCGAGAGGTACATGAAGCATAATGTCACTCCCATTGATGGCGAGAATGAACTGTTGGCTCTAGCAAAACTCATGTTCAGCAATTGCCTCCTTGAGACGATGTTGGGGTGTTATCCTACACGGCCAACTCCAACCCCACCAGACACACAGTTGGGACTCCTTCCTTGCCCAACTGATGGTAATGAAACTTTACAACACATTGTACCAATAGTAGCAGTAGTAGCATATTAGGAGAATACGAACTCCCTAGTTCGATTTGCATGGAGGGGAAATCGATGGTTGAGTGAAGGACCCATGATGGAGGGAAAATGGTGGGAAAAGTGCTCCATGAAATCTATATAAGGAAGGCAACTCTCCTCATTTCAACATCTTATCTTTTGACATATTGAACTCAATCTTCGTTGTTCGAGCTACTTAGCCGAGTCACTGTGTTGTTTAGCACGCGAGTGTCTCCAAGCAAAGATCTCAACCCTTGCTTTGGTGGATTTCGAGTGCCAGCCCTAGGAGGGAGTTCTACTGCGTTGCAAGTCGTACCAGCAGCAGTGAGTCGAGTTGCAACAGCAACAAATCAAGTTACAACAACAACAAATCAAGTTACAACAACAAGGGGAAGTAACAACAAGGAGGCTGAGTTACAGTCGCAAGGAAAGGAGCAGTAGAAGCGTTGAGAGTAACAGGAAAGTAGAGGCAGGAGAGCTGAATACAACAACAAGAGGCTGAGTTCCAGCAGTTGGGGGAGTAGCAGCAGCATAGAGTAGAGAGAGTAGCAACAACGTAGGACAAAGAGAGTAACAACAACGTAGGGGTTGCACAGTCATTAGAGTGAAATTCATTGAGGAAACATTATCCCAACGATTTTGGAGTTAGGGAGCTGGGAGATCATTTGGAGGGCCATTTGAGGAGGATTGTTGGAGTTGGGAATGCAGAGATTGATAGGAGCAGTCACAACAACAAAATTCGTATTTGGAGAAGGGCCAAGCTGTGAAGGGTCAATTTTTGAAAGTTGTAACCAAGGGAAACCCTTTTTGGGTTTTGGGCAAGGATCACATTCCTAATTTTATGGAATTTTCTGAGAAGATCTAAAGGGTCAAACAGGGGTCCCAACTCAGCGAGAAGCAAGAGGAGCTAAGGGGAATTTGGGCCAAATTCTCGAGGTCAACATTTGGCCAATTCCTTCTTGGGTTATTCTTGGTATTTGGTGGAGAAGCTAGGGTTAATTTCCCGTAATTTTCCGAGAACTGACGGTGGGGTTTCCAGCAGCATCTTTGCAGCAGATAACACTGTTTCACAAGGGCAGCACAAGGCATCATTGCAGCAGTTATTTGTGCCATCTTGCCTTGACATATTACCACCTGGGCTTGATCATGCTTTCCATTGAGGCAAGTCCAGGTGCACCAATTCCACATTATTGTACTTTTGTCCTAGATTATAATAAGATGGTTCAGTTGTTGGTTATTTGTGGACTTTTTATGAATGTTCCATAGGGACGCGTCCCCCAGGGTTGGGTGCACGCATCCCTCGCACCCGAGGCATGCGGGACGAGGAGTCTACTGGGAGTGCATTCCCCACGCACCCTTTTTAGGGAGTCTTGGGGAGACACAAGGGGGTGTGTTTCCCCAATGTGGGGGGACAAGACTCCTCAAAATGGGTGCGTCTGGGCATCCCCCCTCAAAACTTCAGTATCTAGTATATAGTATATAGTAATATATTGGTATGTTTTTGCTTTCAATTTAGATTCTAGAATGATGAATTATGAATGATATGGATCAATGTCTTTGAATATTTCATTATTGAATCTCATGGTATGTACTATGGATAAATAATGAGTATGTCATATGAATGATGTATGTATCAAAATGAATGATGAGGATGGATCAATGTACGTCGTTATTTAATTAAATAACGAATTTAAATTTGATGTGTGGATCAAATTTCAATTTTCAGTGTATTGGTATCCATATTAACATTAGTCTATTTAATATTTATGCTTTCATTATTGAACAATGAATATGAACTTGAATTTTATATATATACCCCGACGTCCTCCCGCACCCCCGAAATTTCCCTAAAATTTGAGGGTACTCCCATATGGCCCCCCTGTGCGTCTCCCTGCACCGGAGTCTTGATGGAACATTGCTTTTTATGGGTGTGCACTGAATGTTTCGATTTTATGGTGTTGTTCTTATTGTTTACTTTGCATAGCACTATTTTTCCTAGTTTGGAACATTACACCTAAGTTTCCCTTGGGGTCTCACATGTGATTAGGAATTTTCCACTAAGTGACAACCTGGGGGTAGCATATCTTATATTAATAAGATAATATTTACAGGAAAGCTGAAGATAAAAGTAGAAGACTAAATCTGCAGTAAATCCAGAATAAGCTAATGCATCTAAATTTTTAGCTTCCTTGATAAGAAGATAGATTTTGGTACACAATTGCATATATATGTTTTCTCACCAACAGGGAAGAAAGATTGGATTGAACTGGTCTCAATAGAAAACACAGATTTGCACCTTAACTTCCAAATGGTAAACAAAGCAATAATATGAAGACAGTCGTAAATGCCCTTGGAAGGAGACAATGGCAGGCACCACAAGTCACCAAACAGTACTGCACTGCATTCAGCTCTGAGTCAGGCTCATAGGTTAAAATTAGGGAGTAATGAGAAGAAGTTTGCGATCACTAGTGATGACAAACAAAAGTAAAAAAATTAAAAGTAATATTCCTAAGTTAGCATGTAATCAATCAATTTTATCATGATAGAATACATTTGAAGAATGGTGGTCACAGCCCATGTGGATTATTAGTTTAATTTGTGAACTTATGCATGCTTGAAAATTCTTATAATGAATCCATGGTTGATCATTTTACTCATTTCTTATTAGAGAGATTCTTTGGCAGTGAGTTCTCTCTTTGTAACATCAAAAAGATTTATTAATCCCTTGCCATGATTTGGTTTTCAAATAACGAGTTGGCTTTTATATTGGTTCATATGTTTATAGAAAAATGGATTAGAGCAATAAAGAACTAGTAATTATATCAGTTTACAAACAATATAAATTGGTTCATGTGATTTCATGCAGGAATGGATTAAAAACTATTCCCAAAGACGTTATGGAAAGGTTATACCTAAACTAGAACAAGCTTGGGATATATTATATCAAACTTTATACAATTGTACAGACGGAGTGGCGGTAATATGATGTCTACTGCATATATTTTGGCTTGTCATTCATTATAATTCAATTACATGTGTGGATACGAGGCATACTACATACAGCGATTTTTCTTTCATATAAAAGAAAAAAATTGTATTATTATTATGCTTCAAGCTGGTGTGGTTAGCTTTCAGCTATGAGTGGTTAATGCTTTCTATCCTTAATATGAAAAATGGGTTTTATAGAAAATGAAACTCGTAGAAGACTTTGTTGATTTTTCATGATTTTCTAGACTGATAATTATTTTCCAAATGATTTCTTGATTAATCCATCTTATTCACATTCATCATTAAGCAATTAGACATGGAAAATCTCAACTACAATGCAATAATGACAGTAGGATCATGAAGAGACAACCAAACACAAAAGACACAAAATTTTACCATGGGAAAATCATAACTAGGGAAAACCCAACAATCTTTTCTCAGGAGAAATTGATCAATTCTACAAAAGTAGAATCTGGGTTTTATAAGACAACCTGGGAACTCCGAGGGCTTGACCATCTGCTCTCCCATGAACAGACTTCTAGGACTTGACCAGCCCTTCTCCCATTAACAACATTCTCTTCAAGGTCTCGGTCCTGAGGCTACAAAGTCTACCCTCTTTCATCATACAGAACAAAACCAAAAGTTCAGTGGCTTATTAAGACCTTCATCCTCAAAAAAAGCAGCAGTTACGCCAACCTTTCTTCTTCCTCCAACAGACATAAATGTAACTCGACTTCTCTTGCTTGAATTCATCCTTCTGATGAAGATCTGTGGCTCCCTTTCCTTGTGATTCTTCTGTGATATTCCTAAGTGAAATATCAATTTTGCCCAGTATTGAATAAATTTGCATTAGCACCTAGGCTGTGTGGGTTTAGAGGCCGCACATGTATTTTTGGTCAAAAGTGAGCCCAAACAGTAGGATATGGAGGAGGAAAATCGAGCATCTAGTGGAACGTCGGGGCCACCCATAGAGAAATACGGCCTGTTGTCGCACAGAGTGTCTAGGCATTGCGACAACGCTTAGAGTAAGCGCTGTCACTCTTGATCCTTACTCACTTTGTTTAGACTCTGTCCTAGGCAAGTCATGTGGGGTAGTCCCTAAAGTAAATGGATGAGGATAACTTATGAAAAACAGACTTTAGGAGATTTTAATGACGGACAACTTGATGAATTTAAACAATTAAATCATATTGATAAATTAAACGCCAATGTAAACAAGACACTACCACAAGATAGAAACAAATATAGACCCGTGCCTTCGATATTTGAATTAACCATCAATAAAACAAGTTATTCAGAATGATTATAAATAATCCACAAAAATGCCCAATATTGTCACATGCAAGAGATTTCAGATTTAAAATTATTTTCGCTGACTGCCCAAAGCCAAACATGATTAAAAATGTGTAACACACCTTGACCATAGGAAAATCATAAAAATTGCATTTAATGACCAAATGACACTAAGAAACTTTAGGTTAAATTTTTTTAATTATTCCTTAGGAATTTAATTTAATCAAAGGGTGAAAAAATTAAAATTTTTAATGGGCCACAGGCCACATTAAAATTTTTAAGTTTAAGTGAAAAAAACTTTAATTTAAATCCTTAATCACAAAATTTTAATTTTTTTTTTAGAAATTTTTAGAATTTTTAAATGTTTCTAGATTTTTTTTAAATTTTTTGTTTGTTTTTTAAATGAAACAAAAAAAAATCAAATCAAAAACAATCAAAAAATAAAATAAAAATAAAAATAAAAATGAAATACAAATGAAAATAAAATCGAATGACAAATTAAAATACATTTTAATATTAAAGTGTCAATTTATATACAAACCCAAGATAAAATAAAATAAAAAATTAACAAATAATATATATAAAACCTAAGTAAGAAAAATAAATGAAAATCAAAATATATCTAAACCCTAAACTAAATGAAATTAGAAATAAAACTAAAAAGGGAGAACTAAACGTAAACCAAACACCATAAGCTAAAATTGAAAACGAGTTTGTTGTTGTGTCCAGGTTTGCGGGAGTTCGACGGCAGAGAGGGTTCGACGCAGGTGGATAAGGGACTTCAATGCGGATGGAGGAAGGAGCTGAGTAGCGCTGGGAAATCTGCAAGGAACGACGAGGAAAGCCATGGGCCAGGGAAAAGATGAGGACAACATGGGCAACGGAGCAGCGGATGAGGAAGTCGCAGATGGAAAGGAGAGCGTGGGAAGGGGTTAGATAGACAATGTGGAATAAATGGCTGCGTTGAGGGAGTGTTGCGAGAGAGAAAGACAAGAATGTAGGTAGAGGGCAGCGGATCTATAGCTTTGCGTACAGGAAGGCGGAGGGCGCTGCAGAAGTGAGGAATGCAGAGGCGCTTGGAGGTATGACAATGGAAGGGAGGAGAAGCAGATAGGAAGGAAGATTGCGTGGATGGGCAGCGTTGAGGGTTTTAGGATCTAGAGAGAACCAAAAAATAGTGTTTCTAAAAAATTTCGAAAAATTTACAGCAAACTCAGAAACCTCAAACGTCTGACAGGTGACTAGAAACCCATTCAAATCACCAGAACCTCTAAAACATTTCCAGCAATTTTAATTTTAAAAATTTGAATCATCCTGCTTTAGATTGCTTAATGAAACCCTCGTTAAATTTTCAGATTTGAAATAAATTTATCCCATGTAAATAATGATGTTGATGGACCTCCAGAGATCCAGATCTTACCCTCTAGGTGTAATATTCCTAATTAGCTATGGCTAATTGGAATATTCCATTTTGTTCAATTTTTGCCTTCTATAGTTATTTGTAAATAAAAAAGTGAGGAAGGGGGGAACATCATTCACTTTAGAATAAAAGGTCACTTCCTAGGTAGCACAACGTTCTGACTTAAAGGGGAGCCAAGGGGGCCAAAGGGGGATGTAGAAAAGGGGCCCATGCAGACACATGGAGGGACTACGCAGGAGGGAAGAACACATGGCAAGAGGAGAATCATGCAGGAGGAGGTGAGCTAGGGATTGTGAGAGGCAGAGGCTATAAAATAAAGAGGAGCCCCCTCATTTTGGATCATTCAGTTATGTGCATTAAGAGCTAGTCGTTTCGACTTCTGAGCACACTGGCTGTTTAGCTAGTCTGCAACACTGTTTAGTGCATCGAATGTCTCTGTTCGGAGACCTCACCTTTAGCCCCGAGGGACTTCGAGTGCCTGCTCGGGCAAGGTATTTCCATCGGTATTTCAGCAGTAGTTTTATTATCATTTCAGTAGCAGTTTCATCAGCTTTTTGGATGACTGCACAACACTTGGAGAGGGATACAGTTCTTTTTTTGGTTGTAGTGCTGGATTGGGGTTTGGAGGTGGATTTATGCAGGGAGATTGAGCAGGGGTCCAGTTCTTGTCTCATTGGAGGATTTTGGCAGGATTTCTGGCAGTGTTTCAGGCAGAGTTTGGAGGGGTTTTCCTCAATGGCAGCGCAGGGCATTGAGGAACTGCGCAGAACCCCAAGAGAGTGTTTTTCGGGGGTCAGCCATTCCAGGAAAGCTTTCTGGGATTTTCTGGGTTTCTTGAGTAGAGCCCGAATCCCATGTTTCAGCATTTTCTGAGGAGGGGAGCAGCCCCGAATCATAATTTGTTCTCTAGCAGCAGCAAAAGCATCCACGCAGAGAGGCCATTTTTGTCATTCCGAGAGTATTTCTTCACTTGCCTTGTGCAAGTCGAGCTGCCATATGTCTGATCACCTCTTGTATTCATTTTATTGCTCAGTATAATAAAATGGCTTAGCCTTTCTTGCTGCATTTCTTGTGTATCTGCTTATATTTCCAGCTTATGTTATTTTATGTTGTTTCACTGTTATTTATCACTTCTGGGTTACTCTATTATTTGCATGTATTTAGTTGGAGTTTGCTGGGGTATTGAGGGATATTCTGGGTTAGGAATATTACAGTGGTATCAAAGCATAGATCTGGCTCAGCCTGTGGATCTAGCAATCTAAGACACCAGGGGAAAAACCCTACATTTGTTACAGAGGTAGGAGGTACAAAGACACTAGACGTAGGTTGGAGAATACCTACGGGGAGGGAGATTGTGTTCCTGTAGTGGACGCAGAATAGAAGGAGCCTTTGGCAGACGCAGAACAAAGAGAGCCAGTAGTGGACGCAGAACAGATGGCCGACGAGGACAAGAAGAGATTTGCGTATATGCTCCTCAAATCAGTATAGGATCTGTCGACGCAAATTGAGGTGATGGGGCAGAGATTCAAGGCAGTAGAGCCAAACAGCATGAGAGCCCACGAGTTTTTCAGATTGGTGAGGGATCAGGTGCATCCCATCACTTGCTAGAGCAGCGTGATACTGTGCAGCAAGTGGCCTCACATGCCCCTACATGCTCTACCATGCCCACTTTCTTAGGAGCAGACACGGGGGCCGTAGCCCAACAGGGGGTAGAGCCCGGAGATACTGGCATTTATTTTGTAGAATACCAGGCCTATGGGCATGAGTTCAAGGAAGCCCTCTTATTCAGAGATTTTGTTCAGCTCCAGCGGGATAGCAGACCCCGCGACCATCACAAAGGGTACCGACATTACCATGATGGCGATACCCATCGTGCAGCGAATAGATTCCACTTGCCTACGTTTGATGGCTCATCAAACAGTTCGGCAAAGTCTTGGGTGGAGAAGCTGGACATTTATTTCTAGCTTAACCAGATGTCGAAGGCGGAGGCCATCAAGGTGCAAACATTGCATTTGGATGGCGAGGCCCAGGATTGGTGGTTTCATGGGATGGTTACACTGGGGCACTCCACAGTGACGACATATGCCAAGTTTACCAGGGGACTGATGGAGCGATTTGATCGGAGGGATCCAGAATAGCATTTTGTTGAGCTGATGAGGCTCAAACAGACAGGGAGCCCCAAGACCTACACTACAGATTTCTTGAGGGTCTCCATGATGGTGCCAGACCTATCCACGACACGGAGGGTCTATATGTATGTTAAGGGGTTAGTAGAGTCACTTCGGGGTTTAGTCTAATCCACTAGACTAGCCACACTCCAGGACACTATTAGCAGGACTCGGGACTTACAGGATGTCTTACCCAGGACCCGGGACTTACAGGATGTCTTACCCAGGAACCGGACACCTTACCCCCAGAGACAGACTTTTCAGTCTAAGGGGAAGGATGTGAGGATTCCTCCTCCAAAAGGGAATCCAGGACGACTACAGCTTGACAATAATGCCAGGCGGGAGCTGAAGAAAAAGCGGTTGTGCTTCACCTGTCAGGAGCCATGGGCACTAGGACATAGATGTGCTGTTGGCAAAGCACATTTTATTGAGAAGACGAGAGCAATGGAGAAGAGGATGACGAGGAGGATGTGTAGGCAGGAGATAGCCATACCATATAGGGACCTTTGCCACCCCCACCACCAGCAGCAGGTGGTGCATCTGTTGCACCCACCGAAGGGGCCCTTGCAGCGTTGTGGGGAGTTCCCAAGTATCTGATGCTACGCGTACGAGGGACAGTACGTGGCCAGTGCATATCAGTTTTGGTAGACAGTGGGCCAACCCATAACTTCATCGATGCACATATGGTTGAGCAGAGAGGTATTTAGGCAGAGAGCTTCGATGGGTTTTTAGTATTGGTCCCAAGAGATCAGACCATGACGTGTGCTCGTTATGTTCCGGAGCTTTCGGTGATGATGGGCACCTACACATTGACTGACCACTTTTTCATGGTCGATATTCCGGACACCAACATGATACTGAGTGTCCAGTGGCTTATTACTCTAGGGAAGGTCACGAAGCATTGGAAGACCCTAGAGATGGAGTGGGATGATGAGAAGACTGGGAGGCATGAGAAAATACGTTGACAACACACATATCCACCTCAGACTGTGTCAGCTCATCGGATGGAGGCAGTCTTCCGAAAGGGAGACATAGAGTGGGCAGTGGAACTGCGTGCATCAGAGGCAGGGACTACAAGGCAGACGATACATCCAAGGATCCAGTCCATCCTTGATCGGTATGCTATAGTGTTTGGAGAGATTCCACCAGGACAGCCACCGGATTGGGGGTTTGAGCACACTATCGAGCTTGAGCAGGGCATCCAGGCAGTGATCACCACCCCCTATAGGCACCCCAAGGCCTATTGGGACGAGATTGAGTGGGCTATCCAGGAGTTGCTGGCACTTGGGCACATTCGTCCGAGCACGAGTCCTTTTGCTTCTTCTGTGGTGTTGGTGAAGAAGAAGGACGGTACATTGAGAATGTGCATTGACTACAGGGCCCTAAACAAGAAGACCCTGAAGAACAGATACCACATACCCAGTATCGATGAGTTGATGGATGAGTTGAGGGGAGCACAATTCTTCTCAAAGATTGGTTTGAGATCTGGGTACCATCAGATTCGCGTGAGGGAGCAGGATATTCCCATGACTGCCTTCAGTTGTCACTATGGGCACTTTGAGTTCTTGGTGATGCCTTTTGGGCTAACCAACTCCCCAGCTACATTTTAGTCCTACATGAATCACATCTTCCGTAGTCATTTGAGGAAGTTTGTGTTGGTATTCTTTGATGATATTCTCATTTACAGCAGGACTTGGGAGGAGCATCTCCAGCACATCGAGACAGTATTGCATATCTTACAGGAACATCAGTTCTATGCCAAACTCTCCAAGTGTGAGTTTGGGTTGACGAAGATGTTGTATTTGGGACACATCATAGGGATGGACGGAGTGAGGGTCCACGAGGAGAAGATCAGGGCCATCAGGGAATGGCCAGAGCCGAGAAACGTGACGGAACTTCGAGGATTCATTGGCATTTTCACTTACTGCCGGAATTTCGTCAAAGGTTTCTCACAACTTGCTGCACCCTTGACAAATTTGACAAAGAAGGGGGCATTCAGTTGGTCAGATATAGCGCAGCGAGCCTTTGACAAGGTCAAGGAGGTTATGAGCAGTTGCCTAGTGCTTGCATTGCCAGATTTTACGTAGCCATTTGTCTTAGAGTGTGATGCGTCGGGAGAGGGGATCGGCACAGTATTGATGCAGGGAGGTCACCCTATAGCATTTGAGAGCCGGAAGCTCCTTCCGCACGAGAGGTTGTATTCCATATACGACAAGGAGATGCTGGCCATCATGCATGCATTGGCTAAGTACCTACAGTATTTGGTAGGCAATAGGTTCAGGGTGAGGACTGATCACAACGACCTCAAGTTCTTTTTGGAGCAGAAGCAGCTACAGGAGAGGCAGCAGAAGTGGATCAGTAAGATCCAAGCATATGACTTCGACATTGAGTATGTCAAGGGTAAGAACAATGTGGTAGCAGATGCCCTTTCATGTAAACCAGCCATGTTGTCTCTTATGAGCTTGGATATAGATTGGAGGGCTCGACTCTTAATAGAGTACTCCAAGGATAGGTTTGCATGTAAGGTTCTGGATGGGCATGTGGTAGATGACAGGTACAGGGTGGTCGATGAAATCATCTATTACAGGGATCGGGTCTTCTTGATAAGGGGTCTCAGCTCAAGAAGAAGGTACTCCAGGCATCACACGATTCACCTTTGGCAAGACATCAGGGGTTTACCAAAACCTACAGGGCCATTAGAGAGAGGTTCTCATGGAAGGGCCTCAAGGAGGACGTGCTCCAGCACATTCGGGAGTGCGATGTTTGCCAGAGGAACAAGGGAGAGATGAGACATCCCGCGGGTTTATTACAGCCTCTTCCCATTCCGGAGGGGAAATGGGAGAGCATTTTGATGGACTTCATCACAAGGTTCCCACAGTACAGGGCAAGGATTATATCTTTGTCGTTGTTGATCGACTGATGAAGTACGCACATTTCTTTGCCATATCTGCACACTATACAGCAGCACAGGTGGCTAAGCTGTTCTTCAGGGAGATCTTCAGGTTGCATGGTCTTCCTAAGACCATCGTCAGTGAAAGGGATAGCCATTTCATGGGCGGGTTTTGGCAAGAGCTTTTCCGATTGGTCAGGACGGAGTTGACACCGAATACCAGCTACCACCCACAGACGGATGGGTAGATAGAGATAGTTAACAAGTGGCTGGAGGGCTACTTGCGTAACTATGTCAGTGGGCCACAGCGAGCATGGCTGATGTGGTTGCATCTGGGGGAGTACTACTACAATACTTCACATCACATCTCCATTGGTATGTCACCATTCTATGCCTTGTATGGGTATCATCCTTTATCTTTTGTCGACGTGATGTTTGGTGATAACAGGGCTCCTAGAGCCAAGATTTGGATCCAAGAGAGTCAAGATATCCTTCGAGCTCTCAAGGATAGCATGGCTACAACGCAGAACCAAAAGAAGCTGTATGCCGACAAGGGTCGGGGGGAGAGACAGTTCGAGGTAGGGGACATGGTCTACCTATGATTACAGCCATACCGACAGTCATCACTGAAGCAGAAGGGGGCCGAGAAGCTCAAGCCCCGCTTTTATGGACCGTACAGGGTGATATGCAGGATTGGACAGGTTGCATATGAGTTGGAGTTGCCCCAAGAAAGCAAGATACATAAAATTTTTCATGTATCATGCCAGAAGAAGGCAGTGGGGCAGCAGGTGACCGTGACAGATGAGCCACCACCTATGGATGATGAGGGGCATTTGGTATTGCAGCCGGAGGCTATCATTGACACTAGGGAGAGGCAACTGCGGAGCAGGACGGTTTGGGAATTCTTGGTGAGGTGGAAGAATTTGCCAGATGAGGATGCCACTTGGGAGAGTGAGAAGATCTTACAACATCCATCACTTCAGTTGCTTGAGGACAAGCAACATTTTGCTGGGGGAGACTGTAATATTCCTAATTAGCTATGGCTAATTGGAATATTCCATTTTGTTCAATTTTTGCCTTCTATAATTATTTGTAAATAAAAATGTGAGGAAGGGGGGAACATAACTCACTTTAGAATAAAAAGTCACTTCCTAGTTAGCACAATGTTGTGACTTAAAAGGGAGCCAAGGGGGCCAAAGGGGGACGCAGAAAAGGGGCCCACGCAGACACATGGAGGGATTGTGCAGGAGGGAAGAACACATGGCAAGAGGAGAATCATGCAGGAGGAGGTGAGCCTAGGGATTGTGAGAGGCAGAGGCTATAAAATAAAGAGGAGCCCCCTCATTTTGGATCATTCAGTTATGTGCATTTGGAGCTAGTCGTTTCGACTTCTGAGCATGCTAGCTATTTAGCTAGTTTGCAGCATTGTTTGGTGCATCGAGTGTCTCCGTTTGGAGATCTCACCCTTAGCCCCAGGGGAATTCGAGTGCTTGCTCGGGCAAGGTATTTCCATCGGTATTTCAGCAGTAGTTTTATTATCATTTCAGCAGCAGTTTCATCAGCTTTTTGGAGGACTGCGCAGCACTTGGAGAGAGACGCAGTTCTTTTTTTGGTTGTAGTGCTGGATTGGGGTTTGGAGGTGGATTTATGCAGGGAGATTGAGCAAGGGTCCAGTTCTTGTCTCATTGGAGGATTTTGGTAGGGTTTCTGGCAGTGTTTCATGCAAAGTTTGGAGGGGTTTTCCTCAGTGGCAAAGCAAGGCATTGAGGAACTGCACAGAACCCCAAGAGGGTGTTTTTTGGGGGTCGGTCATTCCAGGAAAGCTTTCTGGGTTTTTCTAGGTTTCTTGAGTAGAGCCCCAATCCCAAGTTTCAGCTTATTCCGAGGAGAGGAGTAGCCGCAAATCATCATTTGTTCTCTAGCAACAGCAATAGGCTACAACACAACGGTAGCATCTACGCAGAGAGGCCATTCTTGTCATTCAGAGAGTATTTCTTCACTTGCCTTGTGCAAGTCGAGGTGCCATATGTCTGATCACCTCTTGTACTAATTTTATTGCTTAGTATAATAAAATGGCTTAGCCTTTCTCGCTGGATTTCTTGTGTATCTACTTATATTTCCGGTTTATGTTATTATATGTTGTTTCACTGTTATTTATCACTTCTGGGTTACTCTATCATTTGCACATATTTTGTTGGAGTTTGTTGGGGTTTTGAGGGATATTCCGGGTTAGGAATATTACACCAAGGCCTAGATCTGGACTCTGCACAGCTTTCAGCTTCAATTCTGCAGTTGCAATACAACAGAAAACACCCAAACGATATACACAATGACCCCCCCAAAAAAAATCCCTGAAACCAAAGTCAGAAAACCAAAATCAATTATAGATAAATGTACAAAAATGGTAGATCTATCAGATCTAGGGAGTGTGAGTCTGACTCTATGTTACTTGGGAGCGGGAGCGGGAGCGACCATTTTCAGAAGCTCCCGGTTTGGGAGCGAATCCGGGAGCGA
>APFE031608767.1:4028-18145 GCA_000404065.3 Pinus taeda
TTTAATCTAAATATGAAGAATTAAAACTAAAGACTAGGGTTTTAGAAATATTTGACTCTTTTTTATATATTAAGTAATGGTTTTAATTTATGAATATAATAATCAAAGATTAAAGATAATAACTAATCATATTTTTAATGCACTGTATTTATTTAAATTATAAAACATTAATCACCTATATGTTAAAATTAATATCGATATACTAAGGTTATACAATATTTAATAAAAGTTATAATCTAAATATAAAGAAACCAAATTAATTATATATGAAAAACCGAAGATTGGGGTTTTTTGAAATATTTGATTCTTAATTTGTTTATATATATAATGATGTAATCGAAGAATAACTAATAATTAAGATTAAAAATATAAAAATATATGTATTCCATTGTATAGTTAAAGTTTACCATTTAATAAAAAGGGGGATTCTAATATTACTAAAACAATAGTATAATTAAAAAGAATACTGACAATTATATTATTAATAATAAAATATCCTCATAATAATAATTTAAAAACAAAAAAGATGGAGAAAACTAAGAGGAGAGGGTGAGAATCCAACAATTGCTAATTTTCCAACCGTCGTCCCTATAATATTACTCGAAGACCTCTCAATTCTAATGGCTTCCCTAAATTTCCGATGGTGGAAATGAGGAATCCTAGCGATAATGCTGGCCTCCTCAAAACATATATGATGTTTGGTCTTTTTTGCATTTTCGGCCAAAGTTGACGATTTGGTCCTCCTGTGCTTAATATCAACAACGTGCTCCTTAATTCTCTGGTTAATAGAACGATTAGTTTCATTGATGTATGAGGTACCACAGGAACAAGGGATGATATAAACACCTTTCATATCCATAGGGTTAATGAGATCTTTAACATACTTAAGGGAACTTCTAATGGTGTTGAGTGGTCTAAAGGTCAAGGGAATATTATGCTTCTTTAGGATTCTAGCAATCTTGTTTGTCGTCCCTTGGATGAAGGGAAGGTGGACTCTTAAACTGTGATCGATGGTTTCTTTCTTAACTCTGGGACCTTTACTCACTTTGAGGAAAGCTTTGATACCATGTTGCCTACTATAGTTATTTTGGACAAAAACATTAAGGAGATGGAATTTTTCTTCCTAGATCTGGTTCTTCATCATGTCCTGAAGATAAAGCACACTCGCTGATTCGAAACGCATCAACCAAAATCTTTCATGTGATTTCTTCTGAAAAAAATCTCTATAAAATATGTTTAATACATATTAATTATTAACTCAACATTCTATATCTTCTTGTTTTGTAATATTACTTTAATTTTTGTAATTCTTTATTTAAATTCCTTTACTTCTTTGGTCAAATCTTTTTCTAATTTTATCCCCTTAACAATTCATATATATATCCCCTTTGTCCCTCTAGAATTATTTTAATCTTGTTAATTTTAGGACCAAACCATTAGTATTAATATTTTATTCATTGATAGGGTCTAAAATGGTTATATAAGTTTTAATTAATTATTTTATTAATCCATTTATTATAACTTCTCAGCTTTCAATAATTTTTAATTAGTTAGTTTAATTTACTTAAATTTTGGGGATTTGAATAGGAACAAACCATTAATAATGATATTTTATATAATTCACTAATGGGATTATAAAGCGCTTTAATAAGTTTTTATTAATCAACTTATTGTAACTTATTAGTTTATAATACGAAAATAATTTTTAACTTCTTAAATTAAATTCTCTTATCCTTTTTAGGTCAAAACCTTTTCTAATTTCTTCCTTTAGTCAAACTAGTTGTTAACCCTACGGGCTAGTTTGGAGCCCTCTACATCTATTTATTACATTGCCTGGATCTGGTTCCTCATCTTATCCTAAAGATGAACCACACTGGCTAGTTCGAAACGAGTCAACGAAAATTTTCTTGTGTGATTTGTCGAAAGATGCTAGTACAATTATAAAATTATTAAAAATGAGGTTTTACAAAAAACTTAAAAGGAGATTTTTCAAAAAATATGGCTTTCTCATAGGGAAGGATTATGATTTGTGGATCATTAAGATTGCGACCATGTTGTAGGCTCATGATGTTTGGGATTATGTCTAGTTTGGATTTTCAAAACCTAAGGATGAAGCAAAAGAACGAGCTCCCACTAATGCAGAGAAAGAACTATGGAAGAAAGACAAAAAGAAGAATGCACAAGCTTTGCAACTTATCCAGTAGAGAGTGGACCAAGCAGTGTTCCAGAAGATTATGATCATGTCTTTAGCAAAGACAGCATGGGAGAACTTGGGGAAAAGCTATAAAGGTATGGAAAAGGTCAATATTGTTAAGTTGTAGAATACTAGGAGAGATTTTGAATGTCTGCAGATGAAAGAGACAGAGGACATCGATTCTTTCATAAAATATGGTTATGATTGTCATAAATGGGATAAAAAATTATGGTGAGGAAATTAAAGATCAAACAATGATTGAGAAGGTCTTCAGATCTTTGCCTACCAAATTTGATGTTGTGGTAACAGCCATAGAAGAATCCAAGGATTTGACATCACTAAGAGTTGATGAGTTGATGGGATCACTTCTATAACATGAGACAAGGATAGACAGAAATAGGGGTTCCACTTTAGAAACTGTTTTCAAAAGTGAGGTTTCTATTTCAAGAGACAAAGGTTGAGGCAGAAGTATATTGAGAGGTAAAGGACGAGGCGAAAGACATGTTGGTCAGAGAGATGGTCGAGATGAGCATGAACATGTAAGTGGAATCAGTAGAGGAAGCTTCAACAATGATCAAAGAGTTGACCAATCAAAGGTGAGATGTTATTATTGCAATAAATTTGGTCATTATGCCCGTGATTGCAGGAAGAGGATAACTAATAAAGGAACCAGAAAGCTAATGTCACTACATAGAGTACTAACTCCATGTTCCTAGCTTTTCATACCATGCATGAGCCTTATGATAATGTGTGGCTATTAGATAGTGGTTGCAGTAACCACATGACAAGATATGAGAACTTGGTTGCAAATTTGGATCCATTTGTGGAGACGGTGGTAAAGTTGGGAACTGACAAGACTGTGGATGTAGATGGCAAAGGAGTGGTCAACATTCTAACCAAGCACGGGGAGTCGAAGACAATCTCATAGGCATATTATGTCCCTGGTCTCAAACATAATTTGATAAGTGTTTTTCAATTGGAACAGAAAGGATACAGATTTATCTTTCAAGGACAAGAATGTGTTATATATGACAAGCCCCCAAGCAATAAGTTAACATCAAAGGTGCAAATGACGAGGAACATAATCTTTCCTCTAATTATGAATTACAGTGATCAAGTCAGTTCTTTTACAGTTACATGTTCTAATGATTATTGGTTATGGCACTTTTGGTTTGGACACTTGCATTTTTTTGGTTTAAGATTGTTGCAATAGAAACAGATGGTCAGAGGCTTACCTCCCATTAAAGAACTGGCTAGTATTTTTGACTGTTGCATCTTGGGAAAGCAATACCATGAAATTTTTCCAAAGGGAGTTGTGTACAAAGCAAAGCAACCTCTTGAACTAGTGCAAATAGACTTGTGTGGACCTATGAGGACACAATTGATTGGTGGAAGTTGTTACTTCCTCACTTTCATTGATGACTATAGCATAAATACTTGGGTTTACTTCTTGAAGCAAAACCCTGAAACTTTTGCAAATTTCAAAGAATTCAAAACCTTAGTAGAGAACCAAAGTGATCGATAGATCAAGGTATTGAGGTCAGATCATGGTGGAGAATATGACTCAAAGGCATTACATGATTACTGCAAACAACATGGAATCAAAAGATAGTTTACAACCAGGTACACACCGTAGTAGAATGGTGTAGAAAAGAGAAAAATTAGGACAATTATGAACATGGCAAGAAGCATGTTGAAAGGAAGAAACTTGTCTAATCAGTATTGGGCAGAAGCAATTGCATATGTTGTTTATGTGATAAACAAATTTCCTATAAAGAGTGTGATGAATAGAATACCAGAAGACGCATGGTTAGGTATTTCTTTTAGTGTATCTCATCTCAGAGTATTTTGATGTGTAGTTTATGCACATGTGGCTAAACAATTGAGGCAAATGAAATCATAAAAGTGAAAAATGCATATTTACTAGTTATAGTGAGAAATTAAAAGCTTACAAATTATATAACCCTGTCACCAAGAACACCATAATTAGGACAGACGTTGTGTTCAAAGATCAAGAGTCATGGAATGGGACTATAGACAAAGTAGTTGGTGCATAAGTGTCATTGATGGAAGAAGATGATGTAGCTAAAAAGAAGCAACAAGAATCACAGGTGAAGACACTAACTAGAGACACACCAGCAAGGACCCCAAGATTTTTAGAGCAGCATGGATCTTCAAGCAAATCAACAGATCGAGATTCTCCCAACAATCAATCAGGTGATGAATAAAGCAATGGTAAGAGAAATATGAGAAATTTGAAATATACTTATGATTATTTGGATGCTAGTTCAAATTTTGCATTGTTGTCATTCCAACCTTCTTCCTTTCAAGAGGCAATCAAAGATTAAAATTGGGTGCAAGTCATGGATGAAGAAATTGAAGATATTGAAAAGAATGATACATGGGATTTGGTTAATTTACCAAAGGAAAAAACCTCATTTCTGTAAAATGAGTGTACAAAGTTGAATGAGAAAGGTGAAATTGACAGATTTCAAGAACAACTTGTAGCAAAAGGATTCTCGCAGTAACCGAGAGTAGACTTTGGAGAAACGTTTGCTCCATGGCCATATTGGATACTATAAGAGAAGTTCTATCCATAACATCTCAAAACAAGTGTAAAGTATATCAAATGGTTGTAAAATCAACCTTCTTGAATAGAATTCTAGAAGAAGAAATTTATGTTCAACAACCACTAGGTTATGAATTTCAAGGTAAAGAAAATAAAGTTTACAGGTTGAATAAAGCGCTCTATGGAACCAAGCAGGCATCTAGAGCTTGGTATAGAAGAATTGCCAACTACATGATCAAGAACAGATTTTGTAGGAGTGACATTGAGCCTACCTTGTACACAAAGGTAAATGAGCATGGAGAAATTTTGATTGTTTGTTTATATGTTGATGACATGATTTATACAAGTGATTTTCAGTTAGATGAATTTAAAGTAGCCACGATGAAAGAATTATGATGACATATCTTGGTCTTGTGAAATATTTTATTGACATAGAAGTTGAACAATCTGAAAAAAGGAATTTTTATTTGCCAAAATAAATATGTTAGAGATTTGCTGAAAACATTCAGGATGGAGAATTACAAGCCTGTCCCTACACTAGTTGCAATAGGTATAAAGTTAAGCAAGGATGATGAAGGATCAAATTTCACGCAACTCTATTCAAAAGATTGGTTGGCAGCCTCATGTATCTCACAGCTATAAGACCAGATATTATGCAAGGAGTGACTTTGATTTCCAGATTTATGGAGACTCCAAAAGACACATTGGAGTGCAAGAAAAAGAATTATGAGATATAGAGCAGGAACTAAAGATTGTGGCATAATGTATGCAAGCACAAAGAATAAGGATTTGATTGGGTACATAGGTAGTGATTTTGTAGGAAGTTTGCATGATAGGAATAGAACTTATGATTATGTTTTCCATCTTGGTTCAAGTGTTATTTCATGGGCATATAAGAAGAAACCTATTGTGACACTTTTCATCAGCAGAAGCATAATATGTAGTAGCAACATTAGCAACATGTCAAGTAGTGTGGTTAAGAAGAGCATTTGATGGACTCAAGCAAAAACAACAAGAATCAACAACCATATATTGTGACAACACCTCAACGATTGCAATATCCAAGAATAACATGTTTCATCAAAAGAGAAAGCATATTAACACTAGATATCACTTTATTAGAGAACTTGTGAGCAATGGATAAGTTCACTTGAAGCCTTGTAAGTCTAGTTATCAATTGGCTGATATATTTACTAAGTCATTATCAAAATATGTGTTTGAGTTTCACAAAATAAACTTTGGTGTTGTAAGCCTAGATGAGACATAGACCAGTAGAGATGTTTGAGTTTTCATGAGTCATGTCTTAGTCTAGCAGTCGTAATTAAGTGACCGTGTTAAAATAAGATAATTACTCTCGCATGAGGAGTTGTCTAAAATTAGAGAGTCGGTTAACTAAGTGTTGATTCTAGTTGAGTTAAGTGATAGAAGAATTTATTGTGTAGTTGCATGTCAAGTTATTTTAGGTGAGTCACTAGTTGGAAACATATAAATATCCCTCATCAGGTTCATTGTAACCATGAAGTTTTTATGTGATCAATAGAAGAGTCGTAATTCATATGTTTTCTGTTAAATTTTTGTTTTGGCTCCTCTACCTTTCCAATAGGTTTTCATTCTCAACTTCTACCCTAAACTTTGAACTTATCACTGGGTATAAAAACTAAACCCGTCGCGAATAGATACATAGAGTAATGTAAATTAAACTAATAGTGCAAATTAAGACCTCAGAAGGGCATATAAGTGCTCTTACATATGTGATTAAAAGTACAAGTTCAAATTTATAACTCGAAGATTTTTGCTTTTGCCGAACGTTCACAAGGTCAATGCTCTCTCTCACTCTTTCTTCACTGTGATTGTGACGGGTGGTGCCTAGTGGTTGCAAGTCTCATCCAAGTCTAGGGACGAGACTTGTCTTCCTCTTCCATAAATTTTCAATCATTCCAGTACTTCTTTCAATAGATTGAATTGACAAAAAGTTGATACCTTCGAGGATTTTTCAATCGTGTAATGAACAAATTATAGGTCACAAACTATCTCACTATATTTATGACTAATAGTTAAATTGACTAATTTACTCACTCATCAAATTCTATCATTGATTCTATCTACTCATCTTATTATTAGGCAACATCATCAATTATTCAAGATACATTACCTCACTTGGGTGGAAGGATAAATGATATTACTAAGTTTTTAATACCATCCATCAATTTTTTACAATGTTCTTTGATTAGAATTTTAATGTTATTTGATTTTAAAATGTAATTTTTAAATAAATTATAATATATATATATATATATATATATAGTCTAACTTATAGACGAAATAGCCTTTTCACTGGAATTCACCAAAATCCCAATACAATTTCAAGATTTTTTGTTATTTAAAATAAGTTTTTGAATGCAAAAATGAATTCAAAACCCTCAAAAACCTCTTGAGCACTCGAATTATGTAGATTAAATAATTTAAACTGAAGTTTATAAAAAACTGTATGAGATATGATTAAAATTACCAAAAAAAATGTCATCTATAAATTAGACAGCGCGTATATAAAGTCCCAAAAAATTGTACAAAGTACTTCATCTGCTTTTGTGTATAATATTTTTTCTCCATTCTTTTATTCCAATATATAACAATCTTATACATCGATCTAAGTCTCTTGAGGATAGGTTTAGAATAGTGATTTTAATAGTATTTGCAAGTATATAAAATTATTAGATAAAGCATTAAGAAAACAAAGCAAAAAACGAATAGATAATAAAATATATAAGAAAGAAAAATTAAGTTGTCTAAGGCTTATATATATTGGAAGTAGGTTTGTTGAATTTTTTTTTTAAGATAATTGGATGACTCAAATTAACTCTAGGGCAAATATGTCCAAAATATGCTTCGTCTTAATCACACATCGAAGGCTCAAGTGCGAGATAGGGTGAAGTGATGAGAAAAATATAAGTTTCATTTAATTTTTAATTTATGCGATCTTCGACACTTCCATTCTCCATCGATTGGGTCTGCATCGCCAGTATCTCTTGTCTGAATCGACAGGTCCCACCTTCGCAATCACCACGTTATGAAATGCGTTACTGTAGGTTAGATCGTGGTGCTTGCAGTTAGATCATGGTGTTTCTTTCGCCATGGAGAACAAATCACCGACTATTGGACATAAGGATGGCTGTGAAACACCCAAGAGTGAGGAGTACATGATACCCAAACTGCTTGAATGTTTATGCGCAGCGAAAATCACAGTGGGGTCCTTTCAAGATATCAGTAGTAAAAAACATAGTTGGAAAATCACAAGACTCTATTCACAGAAGAAGTAGAATGTAGCATCTTGCAGACACTATTCACTTGGTTGTTCTTAATGTATTGTTCTTGATAGTATCAATGCCCAATTTCTGTTTCAAAAATTGATTCCACATTCCTAGAAATTTGTATGCAGAACTCCAGGCTTTCAGAAGACAAGAAAGAACCTCATTATTACTCTTTTGGAGGGGAATTGTCATTTTAATTATTTTTCAGGTAGATCTCAAGAGCCTAGATGCTTTGTACAATTACTAAAATTTTGAGTTGCTCTAAAAGATTGTGGAGTCTAAGATATGTTGAGCATGCACCTTTAGATGGGCATGTTATTCATATATTTGTATCATAGTTTGTTTCTTGATAATGTATTTCCAAACTACTTGATGTGTTTGCATTATGTGCAGATGTTAAGAAGTTTCTATGTGTCTGAATTGAAGATAGACGCTAGGAGATAGCCTAGGACTTGTGCCTAGCTTTGTTTCCCTCAAGCTAGGGCTTTCAACTGGAAACAGTTGAAAGCAATAGTTTCTAACAGTTGAAAGGCTTCTTTTCGTACAAGGAGCAAGAATATTAAAGATTGTAAATGGAGCAAATCGGAAAAATGTAAGATGTTTGATCACATGTCAATTCTGAGCCATCCTAGTTACTCCTTACCCATTTTAAGAACCAGGAGAGGAAAACAAAATAATAGATTATATATGGAAAAAAAAACATAATAAATATAAAATGTTTTATTACATGTTTATTCTGTGAGTTATCCTGGTTGTTGTTTGGAAAAAATCTCACTTTCCTATCTCACGGCGAGTACAGCTTGTTCAACTGAAATCATGGTTATCTTAAATTTAATCTGGGTAATAGTTTATAAATTTTTAGATGTGAAAAAAATAGAAGTGGACACTATTCATAAGCTTTTGTGGCAAATAAATTATTTTATTAAATTTTATGTCAAAATTAGAAAAATTCCAATACTTCAAATCTTTTTTACCTTGGATCGAGGGTGAAAGAATCAATAGACTGTTAAAATTAGAGATATGTTGGACTTATTCAATGACATGTATATTATCAATTTTTAAGTTAGACATTACTTTGATTTTCTTCCATTTACTAGGAAAAAATAAATAATGTATTAGAGCCTGAACTTTCGAACTTTTTATCTAAGTGAAAGTCATGTAATGATAGATATGTGATTAGAGGTATTTCGGAATTCAACACACGTAGTTACATTAATGTAAATTAAATAATAAAAAAAAGGGAAGGAAAGGTGTAATAATTATTAGTAAGAAAGTTGTAACTGTTATATTACATTAGTATTAGTATAATGTAAATTTAATGTTTTTATAATAAATTTAGCGAAATTAATTATAATATTAATTTTCAGTATTTATAATTAAAATGATTAAATTATTTACAATTTTAGTTATTTTATTTAAACAATATTTTGTTTTTTAATTTTCATTTGATATTTTTCATTCAAAATAATATTTTTTTAGGGTATAATATTATTCATAGGATTTATAATATTAATCCTAGGTTTTAATATAGATCCTTTGGGTTTATAATCATGGTCAATCATGTGCGACCATGGTCCATTGTCACATTGTGACAAATATTGCCTCAATATGAAAATCAACCATGGTGAACTAATGCAGGAGCATCCAACACCCTTAGTCAAAGGGAGAAATCCAAAGCGAAGGAAGAGGAAGACGTGGACCAGGGAGCAAAACAGGGACTCTTCTGTTTTAAAACAGAGGAAAATATGGAATGGATAAAGTCTCAAGGAGACTTATTAATGTAATCTGCCATGTGTTCATATAATGCATGTATGCATGCCAAGAGCTTTAGGGCTATTGTTAGAGGATTGATCGGATCCTTCCGTGATCCGATCCAACACTTATTTTATATATATATATATATATATATATATATCCAACATTATTTATATATATATATATATATATGTATATATATATATATATATATGAACCTGCACATTGAACAGAGGATATAGTGAGTGATATAGATAGAATTGTGAAAGCAGAGAGTATTCACTATGTAGTCGGAAGGGGAACTGTGACTAAGGTTGAAAAGCCTTAGATTGTAATTGTTCTCTATATAATAGAAAAGGGTGCGTGTTTGTGTTGAAACTGTGCGTTTATGTGTTTGTCGTGTGGATAGTTTGAATGTTTCCGTGTGTAGGTTTGGTCAACCATTGATTCCTGTAGGATCAGTGGCGACCCTATGATATCAATTAATTGTTATATATATGCATGTCACGTGTGAATTGGTATATTGCATGGAACTGTGTTTTAACACAGAAATCCATCGACCCTTAGCTGAATTCCAACTACATTAAGAAACAACAAAAAAGCACTTAACAGATCCAGAATCCGGACTTGAAAACTTATGGAAGTTGGCCTATACCCAGGTTGCGTTCAGAAGGCATATTGCGACGCATTGGAGTGGAAGGGACTAAGGCCTTAGACAGTCCTGATGAGTGACCATTGATGAAACGAGGACCAATGGATCAAAGGGAATCAACGGAAGAGATGTAATCGACGATCGCATATCGGAGAGTCAAAAGACTTGGATAGTGGCACTAGCGCTGGTCGATATGTTGATAAGTGATACTCTGATGTCATTGATAACGAAGTGCCAATTGGCGATCGGAGATCGGGCGGATCGAAGGTTTGAGGAATAATGGTTAAAGAGGCCAACGAATCTATAGATTCGGGTGTATGAAACCTGAAGTTTGAACTAAGGGTTTAGAGCAAGATCTCTTTTGGTTTCCTGTGTATTGTGATAATTGTTGTCCCGGGGTTTTGTTTAAAGGGGAAGCGGAAGATTAACACTTCCAAATAAGTTATATGGCCCCGATTTAATGTAATTCCATGATTTAAAAGGCTTGCAGCCTTAAAAGTGCTTCCGATAAGCTTAGTGGGCCATAACCAACATGCCTCAAGATCGATTTTTTAAGGAAAAGGTATTTTGGTTAACCCCTAATTTCTCATTTCCATCATTTTGTATTTGAAGAGTAGTGTTTAAAATGGTGGACCTGACGAATTATGAAATCGGGCTAATAATAGTTCAAGTCTCATTTGAAAGGAAGAGACTCGGCAAGAAACCAATAAAAAATTGGAGCAAGATGGTAGCAAAGCTAAGAGGTAAGTTTCTACCAAGTAATTATCAGCAAACCTTGTTCAGACAGATGCAGAATCTTAGATAGAGGTCTTTGACAGTGAAAGAATACACAGAGGAATTCTACAAGGTAAGCATAAGAGCTGGAGAAGCTTAGGATATAGATGAGAAGGTGGCCAGATAGGTGAATGGTCTTAGGATGGGCATTCAAGATGAGATAAGTATACTATCTCCTAAAACAATAGAAGAAGCTTATCAGATGGCACTGAGAGCTGAAGAAAAACTCATGAGGAAGCAGTCTGCTAGAGGGAGAGGTACTTTCCGAGGAAGGGGAAGTCAAGATGGTAGAGGAAGATCTACAACACCTAAAGATGGAGCTAGTAGTAGCTCAACTAAGCATGCACCCACAGGAAGTGATGCAAAAGGCGGAGGGAATTTTTCTAGAGGAAGATGAGGCAAAGGAAGAGAAGTAAGATGTTACAGATGTAACAAAATGGGACAGAGAGCTTTCGAGTGCCCAGAGAAAGCAGAAACAAATCAGAGGAATGTCGTTGTTGCTCAAGTTGAGGGAGAAGCAACAACAACAGCAGTGATAGAAGAAGAAAACATAACAGAGAGAGAAGAATCTTTGGTAGTTAATAAATTTTTGCTCAAGCCAGCAAAGGAGATAGCTGAACCATCACAAAGAAAGACATCGTTCAGAACAGTGTGTAAGGTTCAAGGGAAATTCTGTCAGATGATCTTTGATAGTGGCAGCACTGATAATTTGGTCTCTACATAAGTGGTGGATATATTGAAGTTGAAGATAATGAAACACCCAACACCTTACAAGGTGTCATGGTTACACAAGGACATCAACTGTTAGTGAAAGAACAGTGTGAAGTGGAGTTTCAATTAGGTAAGTAGAAAGATAAAATTGCATGTGATGTGATGCTAATGGATGTGTGTCACATATTGCTTGGAAGACCTTGACAATATGACAGAGGAGCTATGCATGATGGGAAAGAAACACCTAAAAGTTTAGAAAGGATGGTGTCAATCATACGTTGTTGCCTCTACAAGAAGAAGATGCATCAAGAAAGAAGACTGATCCAAAAACTTTGTTACTAGGAGGAAAGGAATACTTGAAGCAGATTGAAGAGAACGAGGTAAATTTTGTTGTAATTTGCAAGCCCAAGGTAATAATGACTTCTACTAAAGTTCATGACTTACCCATTGAAATTCAAGAAATGTTGGAGAAATATTGTGATATTGTTGTTGATGATTTTCCTAATGAGTTACCACCCATTAGAAGAATTAGCCATCATATAGATTTGATTCATGGAGCAATTCTACCTAAGAAAGCAGCTTACAGAATGACTCCTACAGAAAATGAAGAGGTTAAGAAGCAGGTGAAATAATTGCTTGATAAAGGGATGATCAAAGAAAGCTTGAGTCCTTGTGTAGTGCCAACAGTGACATTAGTGATGGTTGATACGCCGATAAGCGATACTCCGATATCACTGATAGCGAAGTGCCGGTCGGCGATCGGAGATCGGATGGATTAGAGATCTAAGAAAAAAATGGTTAAAGAGGTCGACGAATCTATAGATTCGGGTGTATGAAACATGAAGTCTGAACTAAAGGTTTAGAGCGGGATCTCTTTTGGTTTCCCATGTATTGTGATAATTGTTGTCCTAGGGTTTTGTTTAAAGGGGAAGCGGAAGATTAACACTTTCGAAAAAGTTATATGGCCCCGATTTAATGTAAGTCCATGATTTAAAAGGCTTGGAGCCTTAAAAGCACGTCTGATAGGCTTACTGGTTCATTTGGTATCAGAGCTAATACAGTTTAAAATGGCGGACCCGATGAATTATGAAATCGGGCTAATAATAGTTCAAGTCTCATTTGAAAGGAAGAGACTTGGCAAGCAACCATTAAAAATTTGGAGCATGATGATAGCAAAGCTAAGAGGTATGTTTCTACCAAGTAATTATTAGCAAACCTTGTTCAGACAGATGTATAATCTTAGACAGAGGCCTTTGACAATGAAAGAAAGGTTAATAAAAAGATTTTAATCCAATTCATAACCAAAGGTTTGAGGGATCATATAATCCTCATAGGAGTTTTCAGGCACGGTGCTTGGTTCCGATACAAAGGAACTATGTAAGAGGGCCTTGACCATTTATGGTCTGAATATTTGACTCCATTGTAGAGTCAAATACCTGGGACAGTTGTGTTATGAAAATTATTGCATACTGTGGGTATGTGTGGGTAATACCCCTACATCATCATTTGGTATCATAGCAAAAGAAGATTCGGTGTGCAAGAGAAGGAAAAGGATTCCAAAGAGAAAGAAGAAGGAGCAGGAGGTAGACTTGGTAGAGCTGGAGAGTTATGGTCTTATTGTCGCACATAGAATGACAGCCGAAGGTGAGAATATTGCAGCAAACCTAGAGCATGGAGTGCTCATATGGTTCGAGAGCTGAGAACCTGAAGGATGCCAAAATACTAAGTGAGGAGAGCTTGGTGAGGTATCATGTAGCAGAAGGAGACTGTTATTGCAGAGGCTTGGTTGTAGCTCACAGAAGACCATGAAGGCAGTTCCATTGAAGAAGTGAAGTGGGTAGAATTGCTAAGGAGAAGGAGAAGCATATGACCAGGATGTCATAAATTTTTGTGCCTCGAGAGTCTGATGCAGGAGCATCCAACACCTTTAGTCAAAGGGAGGAATCCAAAGCGAGGGAAGAGGAAGACGTGGACGAGGGAGCAAAACAGAGACTTTTCTATTTTAAAATAGAGGAAAAGATGGAATGGATAAATTATTGAGGAGACTTATTAATGTAATCTGCCATGTGTTCATATGATGCATGCATGCGTGCCAAGAGCTTTAGGGCTTTTGTTAGAGGATTGATCGGATCATTCCGTGTTCCGGTCCAACAC
>APFE031608768.1:0-15150 GCA_000404065.3 Pinus taeda
AGCCTTTGGGCAGGCCAGAATCGATTATGGAGAGGGATTTGAAGCTTGAAATCTGTTGATGAGGCATGCAACCACTCTTTTCTTCCATCCTCCACTTGTTTCATCTCCTTCCACCACCATTGCCACAATCTGGTTGAATATTCCTGCACAATCATACAAGAGTCTTGTTTCCTCAAATTAAAATTTGTTTTTTCAAAGTGACAAATCAAGCATGCATAGGCTCGCACACTTTACCTGTCAAGGCTCCATCAGGACCCTTCATCCATGAATGCAACCCTATTTGTTTCAGCATGCATCCCAGGAGGAGAAACGGCTACAGGATGTCCTGCAGGAATCTTGTAGCAGCTGATCCGGCTGGAGCACATACTATGGAGACACCAGCAGCTCAAATCAAACGAAGCCGGTGCATGCAGCATTTACCACCAGAGGGTCTGGTCTCTAAGTCTTGTATCCAGCATCAGCCAATGAAAGAGGAGCTCCAGCACCCGTGCACGAAGCAGCAGCAAGCAAATCCAGCATTCCACATCCTGAAGCCTGCAAAACACGTCCACAACTACACAGGTAAGTGTCTAACCTTATTCGTCGAATTGCATGAACTATACTCTAAAATTTGCATGACTGTCAAATGGGCGGATTGAACAAGTTTGGTGGCCAGTCAACTGGCCACCCATAGCCAGTCGGATGGCCTCGTGGGATCCAAACGAGCTCGGTTATGCCAAAAAGATGAGTAGTTGGCACGTGGGAAGTGTCTAGTCAGGGAGAATCGACAGTGTGACAGAAATGGCGGTGGTGAATGGCAAAAGGAAAGATTTTCCGGTCAGAGACACGCCAAATAATGATGGTTGTGATGCTGGCTAATAGATCGGCCTGGACAGCTCACCCCCGCGCCTTGAATTCCACAACAATTCAAATTGCCCGGCCGAATAACTCACAGTGAACCACTGTCATTCACACTTGCAACCGTTTTTGTAGCAGAGTATGCATCCTTCTCCTCTGCAAGTTGTTAGCCCGAGATTCTTGGCTAACAAGCTTGTCCAGAACCACTGTGACGTCCTCCAGAAGCCAGAAAAGCTTTCTACAGGAAGGTGCGTTACAGGAAACCTGACATTACGAAGAAGCCTGGACTGTCTAGTCGAAGGTGGAAATTCTCAGAGAGGTAGGCCCGAACACACCATTCGCATGCATAATAGTTCAAAAGGTGGTGAATTTGACGTGCTGGGGTAGAAAAAATTTAAAATCAAGTCTGTCTGTGAATCCAAATAGCAATTTACTTGTGGTTGCATGAAATTGTCTTCGTTGGTTTGCGTCCAAGATTTTCTCCACGAGTCTTGAGGTAAATTCCTCCTATAGAGAAGTTGAGACACTGTCAAGGCTCACCGGTGAAAAAAACAGTGAATTTTACATGATTATGTGTATGCTGGAAGCATAGCTCTACACTCTGTTTAGAGAAACCCGAGTCGTCCTTCTGTACACGTGCAGTCAAGTTTTAAAACTGGGGAATTGATACGAAGTGGCCTGCAGATACCGTTTTCAACGTTCTGAGGAGGAAACACAAATAGAATTCCCTTTCTGCTCAAAGCGCAAGCCAAAACAGAGTATTTTTCAACATGCCAGGAGGGTTTATCAGAAAGGAACCCTTGGACTCCAAGAAACTACGAGAAACTCCTGAGGTGGTAGACTTATTTTCCCGTGCAAACTGGATGACCTTCTGTGACAAAATTGAAGCTCACGATGATGAAATAACATGAGAATTCCTAAGGTCCTTGAAGCCTAAATCAAAGACACTAGCCACTATCAACTTCAGAGGATTGACCCTAAAACCCACCCCACAACTCATTAGCAGAGTCACTGATCTACCAATGGGGGTACCTGGGATAAAGAGGAGAGGAAATTGGGCCAAAAGGCTAAAACAGAATTCTTCTTACCAGAGGAACAGTTTTCAGAGGATAAGAATGGGGTCCGGAGAACCAGCCTACAGCCATTTTGGAGCGAGGTCAGCCTTCAAATTATGAAATATATTACCTGTGAGGGGCGGTTCAACATCGTATATGGTTATCACTTCCGTTTGCTAACTGACCTCAGGCACCAAATGGATTTGCCCAAAGAATAAAAGTTGAGCATCCCCTACTTCCTCCTGCAATCCTTGATTGAGTGTGCCACAAAGCTGAGGGAGGGGACACCAGACTAGCTAGCCCATCATGGGATTATCAAGCTCCTAGTAGAAGATGCACTCCATACCTACACTGTCCCTCTCTCCTGAGAGATTTTTTGAAATATGTCTAAGGATGATGACATCCGAATTTTGGCCGAGGAACTCACTTCCTCCAACAGCGAGGAGAAGGAGCACATTAAGGCAGAAAAGAAAGCCAAGGGTCAGGAAACCCCAGGCAAACCACCAAAGCAGGGATAGAAAGAGACACGAGAGAAAGGCCAAGCTGCTAAGGCCAAAATGGTGGGTGGAAAAATAACACAAACACCCAGGGAGAAGAGATTGCAGAGCAGGGGAGAAAGGACTGAAAAAGTCCAAGCAAGTGAAGGCACACCTAAGGCAACCACAACCAAGCTAAAGGAAAAGGCACCCGCAGCCAAGCAGGCTAAAACAATGCCAACTGGTTCTACAGGAAGCCAGAAGGCCATTTCTACAGGAAGTCCAAAAACTGCTTCTACAGGAAGCCAGAAACCAGTCAGCACAGGTCTTTCTACAGGAAGTCTAAAAAAGGGCAAGGGAAGGAAGAATCTCTTGAGATTCTAGCTAGGGAGGCAACAGTTGTGCTGGCCACCCTCAGCACATCTCCCAAGCAGAAAGAAAAGCGGAAGAGGGATCCTTCCATGTATTTTAAGGCGAGAAGAAGCACAAGGATTAAAACTGGTAGACCAAAGGAGAAACAGTCCAAAGGACCAATTACAGTTGAAGACACCCCATCCAAACAAAAGACATCCATAACATATGAGCGGGGAAGCCTAAAGACATCCACATGGAAGGAAAGGATAGAGAAATTGAACTCAGAAGCCTCTCTACAGGATGCCAAGGCTGCTCTACAAGAAACATTGGCTAGGTTGAAAGAGACCGAAAAGATGGAGGAAAAAGCAGCCAAGTCATCACAGGAGGAAGAGAAGGCCGATACCATTATGGAACCAAGCCCCCAGCCCAGCCTGGGCTCTTATTATAACTTCTTAGAGGCCGAGAAAATCATTCCTCAAAAATTTAGAGTGCCACTTTTCCTAGCACTAGAGGAAGAAAGAGTAAGGACCCACACTTGGATGAAGATCACTAAATCCAAGGGGGTGGCAGATATAGGTCCTTTGGAGGAAAAGCTCAAGGAGGCCCAAAGAGAATTGGCAAGGGTACGGCATGTGGAGAGCCACCAGCAGGCCAAGCTACGAGAAGAGAATGAGCTTCTTAGACAACAGCTACAACTACAAGGACAGAGGAAAGAAGACATGCCTCACCTCTTGGGAGAACAACAGCAACAGGAGGAGGCCACAAAAGCCAAAGACACCACAGAAGAACCTCAGAGAAAAGAAGGAATGCAAGCTGAACTTGAGGCACTAAACCGGAAACTACAGGAAAGAGAATTGCAAGCAGGCCTAGAGATACAATCGCTAAAACAACAGATACAAGAGAAGGAGGCCCAACTGGCCTGCATGGCCAGTTGGGCAATGGAAGCTCTGCAATGTAGGCAGTTGGCCAAATCCTACACCCTATACCTCAGGGATCAGTGGCTGCAATTTCAGATCAACACTTTGGCTTAGAGGGGTATCACTCAAATCCAAAACCCCCAACAATTCATGGATTTAGGTAACAACAGCTCGTCAGAAGACAAGGCCAAGCTATCAGAGTTCTACCTTCATAATTTGGCCCTTCCCAACATGACCTCGTGTGACCCCAACAAGATAGTAGGGGACATGCAACTTATGGCAATGACCTCATGGCTAAACAATGAAGAAAAGAGGGCGGTAGAGGTTAGAAATGTCATGGACCGGGAACTACAGGAACCACTGCTGATTAGAGCAGAGCCAGGGGACCCCTCAGCATTCATATCCGCCCACCAGCACCTAGAAACCGACTCTCAAGCCCTGTTAGAGTACATGGATCATCAGGCTCAGGCCATAACACATTTTGAGGATATTGAGTGACTATTGGGGGACAACTGTGTTCATGCTTGCACCCGTAGGTGGAACACATTGTCCCACAACCTCAAAATCAGGGAATACCACACCCCAACTAGAATGAAGGAGGCCTTGGCAAGAGTGCCTCTCTACAAAAAGTCTATGCAGAATCTTCAGGCCAGATGGATAGGCCTCAAGCTAAGTCCACCTTTGCTTTTGGGGTTGCTAGAAGGAAGCACAAAAGAAGAAGAGCATAAGCAGTGGGAAGAGGTGGAAAGGAAGGCCGGATTCCATGACAGTGAAGAAGATATTACTTCAGAAGCTTGGGATGTGAGGGAGGTGATCAAAGCAATTAAGGATGAGGAGCTGGACTAGTTTCTTAGAGGATGAGCAACCCATTTAGCAGGGGGGTGATGATGAGCCCCAAATTGGGTAACTTATTGGGCTCATTTCGCCTAATTATCCTTGTTCAATCCTCCATTTTTCATAGATTATGCATTATTTTTTAGTATTTTTATGTCATTTGAACGAATAAGGGTGGTCACTCTATCTAGGAGGCTAACACATGCTTATTTCAGGTTTTTTGGATGTTGGATCAAAACCGAGCAATCATGGGCTAGGTGACAGCCAAGCTTGAGGTGAGGATTCGTAGGGGGGTTGTCTCTGACATTAAATAGCCCTTCCTCGGGATCTCCACCCTCAACTCCGAGCTCACAGGCCACCAAAACGGATCTTGAAGGCAGCCAAGCAGATTTTGGAAAAGGGACTGTCGACTAACAGTTGGGACAACCGAGTCCCTTGAATTTAGGAGGCCTGATAGGCCCTCGTGATGTATAAATAAGAAGGCCTCAGACTTCGTAATTTACTTTTGAAACCATTGCATTTTTTTGCACTATAGTGCTGTCACTTTCAGCTCGTCTTCTTGTAGCCATTTTGGCATAACTTTTGGTTGATGACTATTTTTTGATAATGACAAGCAGTCCTATTTTATATAAGCTATGAGTTCTCTATAGGAGTCGTAGCTCTTAGGGTTGGGCCCAACCTGAGAGCCAAAGGCCTCCTTTATGTACTGTTATCTTTCCTTTATGCATCGTTGTTTTTTTCCTTTTATGCATTTGCAAACGTATTTCTGTTAGGATGATTAAATTGTGTTGGTTAACTAGGTCACTGTTTATGGTTAGAAATTCTTCTGATGTTTAGAATAGGTTGGTAGGATAATAAGAGGGAAAAATCTCTAGAAAAATGGCCAACAAACACCTTTGGTTTCACCTCTCCGTCATTGGATTAGGGGCTGGAATTGAAGTAACCTTGCTGTCCCAAACAAAAACAGTATTTTTGCTTTGCCATGCAATCACTAGTGTACTGTTTTCATTTGCAGAAGTTGGTTACATGTTTAGATCTTTGAAATGTTTCATTGCATAGTTGATATATATGGTTCCCTTGCAAATAACGTTGTTGTTCATTCACTTTATTGTTAGCTAAAATAGATTAACTAGGACTTTGATTACTTGCAAGTCTTTATTGGTTCAGTTGAAAGTATACGGTGCAGAGCATCTCTCCCACTTTTTCATCCACCCAAGCTTCATCAGAACCATTTGTTCCATCTCCTAACTGGGTTTCTCGTCTCACATTTGTCATCTTGCCCACGTAACCCTACCTTTTTGTGCAACCATTGTTTCATCCTTCTTTGAGCCAATTCAGCCATCTACACCTTCTCCCCACTCCATCCACTAGTCCCTGGGCCACTTCAGACCCCTATCCTACCTCCATACCCATTCCTTCATCTTCCCTCGCTCATCCATCCTCCAAAATCCCATTTCTAAACATCCTATAGAAATTTCTGAACATCCTGTAGAAATTCCTGAACATTCTGTAGAACCCCTGCAGACTTCCTGTAGAAGCTCACAAATGAGGTTTCTTGATAGCCAAACTTGGTGAAACTCTCTAGAAGGGTGTTAGGGACTCCTTAGACCCTCTCTGAACCTTCCCGACCTCTTCCAAGCATTTCTCCTCATTGATCCACCCCTGCACAGTCAAGAACAGTGAAAGCATATGCATGATGAAATTGACGATTTATTCAAAAATACAAAAAGATGTTTTCTTCAGATAGAGGTAGTCTAGACACATGTATTTTACCTTCATATAAGTAATGGCATCTCTTTCAGTAGATTGCATTCTCTTCTTTGCGTTGGTAGGATTAGCTGGTAGAATTAGGGTTTGCTAGGGTTTGCGCTTTCCTTCAGTTTCTCAATTTCTTTTCGCAAATAAATTAGCTTCATTCGAGACTAGATTCCATCCATCAGTTAAAAAGATTCTTCTCAAAGCTCATAGAAGTTGGCTTGAGCCCTAGCGGACTTGTTCCAGCTGACCAAGTGACAGCTACGGCAAGAGCTAGTACTTGTGCATACAGCACCGTCACTTCCAAGTTTGTTACGAACTACCAGGTTGATAAAAGTAAAGAAGGGAGTTCCAGGAGTTGTAGCATTATTGCTGCAATACTGGAGCTCACCAACAAGGCATAGATAATTTACAATAAATCATCATTAAGAAAGGCCAAAATGTTGAAATAACAACCCAAGTGGAAAGTGTCCACCACAATCATCACTACAATCCAAAAAAAGATGAGACACTTTGATGACAAAAATCACATACCAATTGGTTCAAAGAGGGAGATAAAATAATTTGGTTCTTATAAAATTATATAATTAGCAAAACAAATCACAATTACATCAACTATCATAGATTTTTTATAGGGAATAAATTGGAAAGGCGTGAAGAAATTGACGGAAGGTTGCAAAAAAAATTCACCAACTTCTTTCTAAACCACCCATGGACAAAAGCATGACAATCCAAAGTATTATAGACAACATCCAACCAATGGTTAGTGAAGAACATAACACAAATCTTATGTAAACCATGACTCTGGAGGAAATTACCTAAAACCATTTGGTAAATATCAATAGGTAAATCTCCAAGGCATGATGACTTCACCGCTAATTTTTTCTAGGCATATTACCCAATAATTAGCAATGAATTTTGGTAGATGATGGAAGAATATTGAATTTCTAAGAACAAACTACAAGCCTTCGACTTAATGTTCCTAGCTTTTATCCCTAAGGGTACAAAATCCCACACTACTGATTTTTTTACCTCATCTCCCTCTACAATGTGATATATAAAATCATAACCAAGTTGACAGAAAATTGGTTAAAACCCATTATGTCCAAGCTAACTTTTCCTAAGCATTGAAGGAAAATAAGTTCATGACAGGAATATCATTTCCCATGAAACAATACACTTCCTAAAAATCTAGTTAATCCCCTAGTATGATGATCAAGCTAGATATTCCAAAAGCCTAAAATCAACTTAGTTGGGACTTCATAGCTCATATGCTAAATTCCTTTAGCTTTATCATTAACTCAATTTCTTGGGTGGGAAACCTCATATCGTCGACCTTTTTATCTATCCTTGTGAATGGTAACCCGTCCCCTACATCCTACTCCTCAATAGGTATTCATTAAGGGGAACCCATCTCACCCTTTTGTACATTCTTAGTTGAGGATTTAGGATGAAGCATTGAAAATGACGTAATAAATGATCCCTTAAAAAACATACTCTTCATCCACAATTGGATCCTCTTTGATATCTACAATTTGTGGATGACATTATTCTAATGGGAAAATCAATAGTTTAGGAAGTTAAATTATCCAAGAACATTTGTAAACTTTCCTGATGTCATCAATAGCTTAGGTAAATCAAACCAAATCATTCATTTATTTTTCAATACTCCTCTTTGCATTCGATGAAATATCTCAAGAATTTTGGGATTTCAGTGAGGCACGCTCCCATCTCAACACTCAAGATATCTAATTCTATCTAATGTGGCTTGAAAATATTCATGGGAATAACTCATAGCCAAGATGGAAAAAAAATACAAAGTTGGATATTTTGCTTCCTCTCCCTCTTAGGTAAAATCCTCATTAAATCTATACCACAAGCAATGCATCTTTACTTGTTCTCAGTGCTTGCATCCCCTTCCAACACCCTCAATAAGATAAAAAATCTACAAATAGCTTTCCTTTTGGGAGGACCAAGTAAAGAAAGAAAATAGGCCCTATTGGCCTAGGACAAGATTTGCAGGTCCAACTGGGCAAGAGGATTAGGAATAAAATACCCTATGCTCACTAGAATCAAGAACCTAGTGAGATGAATAAACGATAAAAATGAAACATGAGGAAAAATTTAGAGAGAACAATATGAACTCAATTTTTAGGAAGTAGACACAATTAGAAGGAGAGTGCAATTCCAAGGATCCCTCATTTGGAACAACACATGGCTTAACAAGAACTTGGAATAAGAACACTACTTTAGGAAAATAATAAATGGAAGCACAACCTTATTCTGGGATGTGTCCTAGTAGAAAAGTACAACTTTATCATCAAAGGTCACTTTATTGGAAGCCAATACTATCCTACAAAGATCAAGATGGATGAGAATAAATTAATATTGGAAAGAGAACGAATGCTTTAACAATAATACATTCAGATGTTGGATCTCTAATATGAAATGGCCAATAGAAATAAATGAAAACTTTCATAATATCCTAGTCAATAGGAAAACTCTAACCCTATGACAATCTTAAAAGAGGCTTTAAAGGACCATCCATTTTTTAGATATGTTGGAATGTCAAGGAGAAAACTAAACATATTTTCAATGGTACCCTATGTAGGAATTTACAGGGTAAGTTCCTCAGAAAGAACACCAAAAGGACACCGCTCACAACCAGATCTCAAATCAATACACCAGTATTTTTGACGTGGTTAAAACCCTCAGAGAGGGAAACAGTCCACGACCTACGCCAACGTGGCTACTATAGGAAATTTATTAATAAAGAATGAAAATTTACATAAGCTTTCTCTCATGCACGATTAACCTACAAATGAACCTCCATGCGCTTTAAATAGAATTCATGGACCAATCAGGTGTCAAGCCACGGATCAAGTGTCGGTAATACCGAGGAGAGAATGAACCGTCGGATCACTACATATCGTGAACGTCGGATTGTAAGTTACAAAATGTACAACGGTAAAGAAACACACTTTACCTAACTCTATACTAGACCAAGTTGAACTTAACTATTTCCTATGTGTCAGAATATCCTAACAAAGCTAAATATATTTTCTATCAGCATTTGTAAATTTGGGGATGTGTTAAGTTTTATTGTCTAGTAATCATTACAATTGTTTAAGACATTTTGCACTAGTCATAGTCAATTATGGTGGTTGTTGAGTACTAAGGTAGAACCTGACCATAAAACTCCCTATGGCTTCTGAACCAAGTTAGAGTGTATAGGAGGAACAAGGCCCACAATTCATAGATTAGTTTTCTTCTCTAGGTTGTGACTATGCACATTTAAATTGATGCTTATTTTCACTAGTGGATCTAATATGATATTATGAACTATTTGTATAAACATGGACGAAATAAACTAGAAAAATTCAAATATCTAGAGTTGTTTCATTATTATTGTGATTCTTGTTGTAGCATCTGCCAATCTCAAATGGTAGACAAAGAAGCAAGTGAAATATTGTTCCTAATTGTCCTAATTCTACTGTTAATACTCTCTAATGCAAGACCTCTAAAAGCTTTGAAATGCAAAAATATGGTTCTTGAGAGTCCCATGTTGAAATACATAAATTTTCTTTGACCATTGGCTTTGTTCAGATCAATCCAATCTCCTTATTTAACAAATCATTTCAAGGACCCTCGAGTATCAACATTATCAAATTCTGGTTACCATTTCCTATAAACAATTGTTTCAGATAGTGGAAAACTTAACAAATAGGTAAGATCAAAATTGAACCTCTAGAAAAATTATTCTAGATCAAATTGAACCTATCTAAGTAATATTCATAGAAATAAAATTATAATTGTTTTTTTTAGTATGGTTCAACTTAATTATACTCAGTGTTGTACTATTAAGAATACTTGAGCACCGCATAATCTAATTTGATTAGAAAGTGAAGAGAAAATTAGAATAATGTTCTTCAATCCAAAAAACCTTACAATTCTATAAGGAATTAAAGGTCATTCTATAGTGAGCCCAAAATATCCCATTTAAGGGTAGTATTTTGAATAAAGTACTTTGGTATGTCATCTATAATTTTGGCCATTAGAAACCTAATAAGAACATAAAAGTTCCAAGGATTGACGTTGATGACGCTTTGAAAAAAATTAATTGGCATTATCACTAATGCTTCTATAGGCTACATGAGGGAGCTGGATCAATACAGAATAAATGAGAATGGATTAATTATTTCTGGCTTGGAGGAAATATTTAATCTGTGTAGTCTAAACATGTCACAATTTCGCCTGAGAAAGTATAGAAATTGTGGCTTCTATGGACAACACCTATTTAATTTGATAAAGGAAAGATATACGACTATAATGATGGTTGTTAGAGTAACTCTACCTTCTTCCTTGCACTCAGCTACCTCTGCATTATAATCCAGCCATATCGTGAGTAAGAGGAATATTTTAGGAAGCAAATTAAGAAGGGTGTGCAATTGTAGGGAAGGGTGATGGCTTGAATCATTGCAAAGATCTGAGGTATCATTAAGCTGTAAACAATGGTGTTGATTTTACATAATTGGAGAAAAATGATGGAAATATGGATTAACGAGGACAAATGTTTCCAAATTATAAGTAGGTCTATCAGTGAGAGTGTGAATTTGAAATGAGTTTGTAGGATCGACTAGTTGTGGGTGGGTCAACTAGTCGAATGAGCAATCAGACACCTCATGAGGATCTGTTCAGAAGAACTAGACAAGGAACTATGAAGAGTGGAGGAATAATTGGGGTTCCAAGTCCACAATTATTTAATATCTATATATAAATTAAATGCAGTTATTACAATCTAGTAACTTTTAAGCTCCTAGATGCTAGATCCTGTGCCTGAACTAATGAAACTGATCACGTGGTAGCTCATGAGGCATGGCATGATCTTGTAGTGTTTTTCCAAGGTTGGAGCTGAAAAATGTAAAATTTGAAATGGGAACTAACACTGTTACCCATTTCGTGGAGATAGCAAAAAGGTTACCCAATTTTGAAAACGGGTGATGCTAAACACACATAATTTTTTTAAAGCATAGTTTTTGGCACTTTCAATTTTTTTATGTACATTACATTTTAGAATGTTAGTGATTTGCATGATGATTTAAAAACTAGTGATTCTGCATCAAGCCCTTTTTTTAAAAGACCTATTTTTGAGTTTAAATTTTCTAATGTATGAAATGTAAATAATTATTTTGTAAATTTAACAATTTTTGAAGTGGTCTTCTTCTTCATATTCTCTTGTTTTTATTTAATTTTTTTAGTTTTTTTTTTGAGTGAAATTTTTATTGTTTTGCATATTTAAAGAAGAAGGCCGATATTTTGAAGCTTCGATATTCCACATATTTATACATCATTAATTAATTTTTCAATGCACATGAAATCACTTTCTCTCAAAAACCATTATTTTTAACAATTGACATAAAAATAACCATTTTCAACGTAAATATAACTAAAACAATACACATTTTGATCAGTTTTTGTATTTTTTTTGCTGGAACTAACATGTCAAAATCACAAATTTTATACGAAAATTTTAACTAAAAATGCTTAAATAATAGTTTTTTTTATGAATTTCACATAAAAAAAAACAAGTTTTTTTTTCAAAAAATAATGATTAACATAAAAATTAATGCGAAAATCAACTAACATGAATATTGAAGACATAACAACATTAATTGAATGCTTATTCTTATCATGAAATGTCAAAGTCAAAACATCACATGTATAACTAAGTAATAGTTACAAAAAATGAGCTTGATTTCCAAGCATAATTTAAATTTAATCAACAATATCATATAATCCAAACTCTTCATCCTCTAGAGTTTCATCATTGTCTTCTTCCACAATATTTTCTGCTTCATTTTTCTCATTTTCCTCTTGCAATGGATTTTTGATGTCTGCGAATCTCCTAATGTATGTCTTTCCAATTACTCCATCTAATGGTGGTTGGGGTTCATTTTCTTCTTTTGCCACACATGATTCACTAAAGTCGCCTTTCTTCAACCCAATTTCTTGCATTGGATATGGAAGAAATTGAAGAGCATTAATCCTTTGCTAAATAAAATTTCACTGTATTAGATCTTTTTCAATGACAATGCAATTTATTCCTTTTTGAAGGCAACATGCTAGTGTTGTACCTAATTATCAAGCATGAAAGAATTAATGAATTAAATTAGTACAATGACATATAAATTAAGAAATAAGATATTTAAATTTAATTCCATATAATAAAACTTACTTGAGCCAGGAAATAAATCCAAAACCAAACTCCTTCATTTGAACATATGTCTATAAAATAGTTAATCAATAACTATAGATTTTGATAAATGTTAACTATCTCTCCTTTTGCTTCTTTGTCTTCGTATGTTAGTTTTATCACAACAACATCATAAGGTAGTACTTGCCTATGACTCTTTCTATCTACCAAATTGAAAATCATAGACATATAGCTATCATCTTTTGGCCAACTATCAATATGAATGAACTCACAATCATTTATAAATGGTTGATCTTCATATTTAAGAAGATTTTTCTTTTGCCTGTAACATGAAATAGTAAAAGTTCAATTAACTTATACACAAATGAATTTTTTTACCATTAATCAAATATACATTTTCAGCATCTTACCATGTAAGCTACATCCTTGAGTTTGTTTTCCCCTTCAAGTTTGACAATAACATTGCCAATTGTGTGTCTAGATGAAATGTCAGAAATCTCCATAACTGTGATGATGTGACTTCTAGAAATCCCATAACCACTTTACTAAGAGCCTGATAAGTATAAGGGTCAGTATCATAGTCAATGTTTAGAATATTGAAACCATGGGGAATATCTGCAATAACTAGGGCATAATCCCTTTTAGGTATGAGTTTAGCAATGTAATCAGAGTCGCCTAGTATTACCTGATATTGAATAATGTAAAGCCCACTCCAAATGAAATGAGTAAGAGTTGGATCAAGTTCAACATTCTTAAGACTTTGCTTCTCTAGTCTTTCGATCTTAATTTTTTCAATAAAGGTTCTGAAACTATCTAGTGCTCCATTTGCATCCTTCCTCATATTTAATAAAATAAACAAATATATGTGTCAATTATAAAGTAAAAATAGTATACATATGAATCAAAATGAATGTATAAATCAACAAACCTTTTTAAATGCAAGATCAATTTTTTTAATGTTGATGTAGAACTTGAATCTAGATAGTTTCATACAACATCATCCCAACTATCTCGATTCAAAAATTTAACCATTTGTTCTTGTATTTTCATGTAAACTTTTTGGCTACATAGATAAAGTAAAAAAAGGTTAATATAATGATATGTATAACAAATACTACCAAGAACAATATGTTATATTTAAAAGAAAAATATAATATAGAAATAAGTAAAAGTAATTCAACAAAATTTTGAAATTCCTCACACATTTCCTCCAATGATAATTCCCCTAACCTCACACGAGATAATATTGCTTTGAAAAATTTTTCATGCTTCACTCCTTGTAATGTTGTCCAAGGTGTGATAGTCCTATCTTCTGGAAGCTGCTTCATTTCAGTACCTGATTTACTGTTTCTACATATCAATGGCTTAGACTTTTTGACCTTCTAGCTTTCAATGCCAATTTTCTTCAACATGCTAAAAATCTCATTAATCAATTCCCATATCTCTCTAATTCTAAATGCCAACTAGAAAATTTTATCAATACCTCTGAATAAATCAGTATTTACTCCATTTCCTTTTGATTTGATTTTCTCCTCAAATTGATAGCCTATCTCCATACAAGATTCTTTTTGGAAATATATAGTGACATTTAGCTTATCCCCACCAAATTTTTCATCAAAATCACTATGAGTAAATCTAACCCTTTGGATGAAAGTCATAGACATCCTATATTGATTATTTGAATTATGATCCCATGCCACTAACTTTCCTTCTATATCTGATAAGCCAGCATAAATGATACATTTCATTGTTTCAAAATGTGGGTTATTTGGATATTCCTCTATCAATTGTCTTTGAGATTCTATAGAATGGTTCCCCCAAGCACATAATAATTGTATTGAAAACATTTTGACTTCTTAAATGCTTCTGTGTTGGGAATTTGATTGGGATCAACAAGACACGCATAATTAACCACATGTGCACATGGATTGTACCTACCAATGTCTTCAAGTTGTGAACATGCAGGTGGTGTGGCTTTCTAATTTGATATTTAAATTGTCCTTCACTTTCCTTATAGATTTGTCTCACATGAAGCTGAAATGTAGGACCACCCTTAACTAAGTTTCTCTTTTTCAAGTTCTATCGAATGACATTTTGTTTCGTTTTAATAATGTCATCCTCTAAATCAGCTCTTAGTGTAATGATTTCTCTACTTTCTCTTGAAGTTTCACTAGGACCTTGACTATTGGTAATGACTACTTCATAATGTTCAACTTTACTTTTCTTCCTTATAACATTCTCATCATTAACTAGAACAGATCTATTCTTGGGCATTGTTACTTTTTGGTCTTTTACGTCTCTTCTCCTTTCTAACATGAGCTCCAATGTCATCCCCAGTAACAAAAACATATTCTTTAGTGTCAATTTCAACTTCTTCATCTTCAAAATCAACATGTCTACCTTTTCTAGATTTATCGACTAGAGGCACTTTTTTTTGGTCCCTTGGATGTACTTTTGTAGCATCATGAATTACTACATTTTTCTTTTTTCCCATATCTTCTTCTAACAGTTAGTAGAAACTACTGACAACTTTCATAATATCATGCTCTATGAAATGAATGCCTCCCAACATAATTGATCAACTTTCAATAAAATTCTGCTAAACAAAATATCATATGTCAATAAAAACAAAGTTAAAAAAATATAATGAGACAATTAGAAGAACAAAAAACACAAATATAAATAACAATACTTACGACATTTTGTTT
>APFE031608768.1:26480-67139 GCA_000404065.3 Pinus taeda
TAGATTTAGATCTCCCACTTGATGACTTATTTTTGTTTCTGTTCTGGGACCGTCCTCGTACAGACAAGGCATCACCATGCTGGTTGTCCATATTTTTCCATCTCATCTCCTCCGTCAGCAAGGCTGAGACTATTTTGTCAAACTGCAAAGTAGTTGCATTGCTACCTATTGCAATAACAAGACTATCCCACGAATCTGGTAGAGAACAAAACAAATTGACGCACTTATCTTCATCTGAAATTTTAATATCAACAGATGATAACTCACTTACCACAGTATTAAACGCATTCAAATGCTCTGTCACCGAGTCTCCATCTTTCATCCTCAGGGTATACAGCTTTTTTCGCAAGAATAGTTTATTCACCAGAGACTTAGATTGGTACAAAGTCCCTAACTTGTCCCACAGAGCCTTCGCCATAGCTTCCCCTGATACATTCAATAATACTGAATCTGAGACACACAATCGTATTGTGCTCTTTGCCTTCTGATCCAACTTCTTCCTTCTTCATCGTACACCCGTGGTTTAGTACCCGGATCTACCGTGATCCACTGATCTTTATCCACCAACAAATCCTCCATCTTGAGTTTCCACAACTCAAAACTCTGGCCATTGAACTTCTCAATCTCTATCTTTCCGCTACTCACCATCTTCTTTCACCACCAAAATTGATCTTGCAGATATCCCACTGAACAGGGTCTACCACAAGCCCGAGCGAAACCCCTCAGCAACAAAGGCATCCCCTTGAAGCCAAAATAGCTATGATACCAAATGTAGGTTTTAACCCTATACAGAAATTACTTGCAAACGAATTTTAAAACAAAGAAAATAAATAATGCGAGAGCATAACGCATAAAACACATATGCACAGAGATTTCCCTTGGATCCCAAAACCGGGACTACCAGCTTGATTTTCATTATATTCCTTTCAATGTTACAATACATATTTATACATGCTGAAGCATCCAATACCATTAAAGGTTTGCAAACTAGACATGAATAGAACAACCTTTAAAGACCATATCAATAAAATAAAACTTATAGATTTCCAAACCTTTAATGGTTGCTTTATTTGGAATAACAAACAAAGAGGTTCAAACCAATTCTTAGAGAGGCTTGATCATTTCCTTATTGTTGAATCCCTTTTTTGAATCAATAATTCAATGGAGGATGAAATTCTTCCTTGGATTATATTTTTTGCGACTAGCCCATTTGGTTATCTTGGGATATTTCATATATCCTTAGACTAACACATTTTATTTTTGAGAAATTTTTACTCAATCATCCAAAGTTTATGAATAATATGAGAACATAGTGAATAGAGGAGACTGGAGTCAAAGGAATGGTTATGTATAGGTTTCAATAGAAACTTGAGTAAATCAATTAAATAATTAAGAAATGGAGGAAATAAGTTTTGGTAACATATCTTAGGTGAAATATCAATAGTAATAAGTGATGAGCCCCAAATTGGGTAACTTATTGGGCTCATTTCGCCTCATTATCCTTGTTCAATCCTCCATTTTTCATAGATTATGCATTATTTTTTAGTATGTTTATGTCATTTGAACGAATAAGGGTGGTCACTTTATCTAGGAGGCTAACACGTGCTTATTTAAGGTTTTTTGGACACATGTTGGAGCAAAACCGAGCAATCATGGGCTAGGTGACAGCCAAGCTTGAGGTGAGGATTCGTAGGGGGGTTGTCTCTGACATTAAATAGCCCTTCCTCGGGATCTCCACCCTCAACTCCGAGCTCACAGGCTACCAAAACGAATCTTGAAGGCAGCCAAGCAGATTTTGGAAAAGGGACTGCCTACTAACAGTTGGGACAACCGAGTCCCTTGAATTTAGGAGGCCTGCTAGGGCCCTCGTGATGTATAAATAAGAAGGCCTCAGCCTTTGTAGTTTACTTATGAAACCATTTCATTTTTTTGCACTATAGTGCTATCACTTTCAGCTCGTCTTCTTGTAGCCATTTTGGCATAACTTTTGGTTGATGACTATTTTTTGATAATGACAAGCAGTCCTATTTTATATCAGCTCTGAGTTCTCTATAGGAGCTGTAGCTCTTAGGTTTGGGCCCAACCTTAGAGCCAAAGTTCTCCTTTATGTACTGTTATCTTTCCTTTATGCATCGTTGTTTTTTTCCTTTTATGCATATGCAAACGTATTTCTGTTAAGCAGATTAAATTGGGTTGGTTAACTAGGTCACCGTTTATGGTTAGAAATGCTTCTGATGTTTAGAATAGGTTAGTAGGATAATAACACGGAAAAAACTCCAGAAAAAAGGCCAACAAACACCTTTGGTTTCACCTCTCCCTCATTGGATCAGGGGCTGGAATTGAAGTAACCTTGCTGTCCCAAACAAAAACACTATTTTTTCTTTGCCATGCAATCACTAGTGTACTATTTTCATTTGCAGAAGTTGGTTACATATTCAGATCTTTGAAATGTTTCATTGCATAGTTGATATATATGGTTCCCTTGCAAATAAAGCTGTTGTTCATTCACTTTATTGTTAGCTAGAATAGATTAACTAGGACTTTGATTACTTGCAAGTCTTTATTGGTTCAGTTGAAAGTACACGGTGCAGAACATCTCTCCCACTTTTTCATCCACCCAAGCTTCATCAAAACCATCTGTTCCATCTCCTAACTAGGTTTCTCGTCTCACATTTGTCATCTTTCCCACGTAACCCTACCTTTTTGTGCAACCATTGTTTCAGCCTTCTTTGGACCAATTCAACCATCTACACCTTCTCCCCACTCCATCCACTAGTCCCTAGGCCACTTCAGACCCCTATCCTACCTCCATACCCATTCCTTCATCTTCCCTCACTCATCCATCCTCCAAAATCCCATTTCTAAACATCCTATAGAAATTTCTGAACATCCTGTAGAAATTCCTGAACATCCTGTAGAACCCCTGCAGACTTTCTGTAGAAGCTCACAAATGAGGTTTCTTGATAGCCAAACTTGGTGAAACTCTCTAGAAGGGTGTTAGGGACTCCTTAGACCCTCTCTAAACCTTCCTGACCTCTTCCAAGCATTTCTCCTCATTGATCCACCCCTGCACAGTCAAGAACAGTGAAAGCATATGCATGATGAAACTGACGATTTATTCAAAAATACAAAATGATGTTTTCTTCAGATAGAGGTAGTCTAGAAACATGTATTTTACCTTCATATAAGTAATGGCATCTCTTTCATTAGCTTGCATTCTCTTCTTTGCGTTGGTAGGACTAGCTTGTAGAATTAGGGTTTACTAGGGTTTGCGCTTTCCTTCAGTTTCTCAATTTCTTTTCGCAAATAGATTAGCTTCCTTCGAGACTAGCTTCCATCCATCAGTTAACAAGCTTCTTCTCAAAGCTCATAGAAGTTGGCTTGAGCCTTAGCGGACTTGTGCCAGATGACCAAGTGACAGCTACGGCAAGAGCTAGTACTTGTGCATATAGCACCGTCGCTTCCAAGTTTGTTACGAACTACCGGGTTGATAAAAGTAAAGAAGGGAGTTCCAGGAGTTGCAACATTATTGCTGCAATACTCGAGCTCACCACTCTTTTTGGCGCCATTGCCGGGGAAGTGTCAGAGTATTGGTGATTGTTTCTTTTCTTCTATTTTCTCCTACAACCTTCTGCTAAGTAGTTTATTTCATTTCCATTCTGCAATTTCATTTTCGAAAAAGTAGAGTAGACATTTCTTGCTTTCATAGATTAGCATTTCAATTCCGCAATTTCAATTCTACAGGCGTAGCTTAGCATTTCAATTCCGCAATTTCAATTTTGCAAAGTAGATTAGTCCTTTCTTGTTTTCATTTCCATTCCACATTTTCATTTAAGCAAGATAGTTAGTTGTAGTTCAATCTATTTTAGTTTTGCAGGTACCAGCAGAGAAAAAAAAACAAAAGCAACCAAAAGCCTTTCCATTTCATGCCTCGTAGGTACAGAGATAAAACTGACAAATTCTTACCCAACACCCCCACCACATCACTGAGTCAAACTTCTCTCTTCTTTGATAACAGTGAGCCAAAAGAACCTATAGGTGAACCTCCTGAGATATACGAAGATCCTATAATAGAAGAAGAGTTAGAGAACGTTCCATTTGAAGCCATGGCTGAAAACCAAAATGGTAGAAGAGAAGATGAGAGAATAGAATGTGCCTTTCCCATCTGAGAGACCAATGGAGACATGAAAATGAAAAACATAAGTCCCTCAGCTTTACCTCACTTCCATGGGTTGACTACTGAAGACCCTGATACCTTCCTGTTTGAGTTTGATGTCCTTTGTCGAACTTACGACTATGTTGAGGATGAGCAAAATTTGAAACTCTTTCCCTCTACCCTCAAGGATGCAGCATTACGCTGGTTCATGGGGTTACCTGGAAACAGTATCACCACTTGGGCTCAAATGCAGCAAGCTTTCAATACCAAATACTGGGACTACTGTAGGTCCTAGGAAACCAAGGGAGAAATCTTTCGGATGACCATGGGAAGCGATGAGTCTTTAGAAGATTACGAGGAAAGGTTCCAACTTAGTTATAAACGGGCCAACTGCACACTTGACCCGGAATCTCTGAAGCTGGTTTTGCTCCGAGGAGACCCTGAAGACCTTCTAGACACCCTTCACATGCTGGCTGGAGGGGATATCTACCAACTACCTTATGAGGACATAAAGACCGTGTTTAGAAACCATTCTAGGGCAGCCCGGAAGAGAGGTAGGGGAAATCCACTTTCAGCTAGTACCACCTTCTCCAAGCATGAGTTTGCTAACCAGACGGAAGACCTCAAAAGTGAGATGAGATAGACTATTGCCATGCAACTTGATACCTTTTGAATTCAGAAAAAGAAAGAGGAAGCTGAGAGGGCTTTGGCCATTTTTTGTCCTCGATGCAAGAGGAAGCATCCTAAGAATGAGTGCTCATTGCACTAAGTAGAGGTATGTTTCGTTTGTGAGGAAGACCACCCCACCAACCAATTCCCTACCTTGCCTAGATTTAAAGCCATGTACCTAGGGACTGAGGCGGCTACTGAACCTCTCTACTTCCTCAACCAAAGGAGGCCACATGGGCCCAGACCTTACCAACAGGGATGCAAGGGACATCCCAAGCTTATTATAACCCCAACCAATCCACTCATATACCTTCTTGGGGCCCCCCTGCTCATCCTTCCTGCTCTGCACCTCCTCCATGGTAAAATCCATCTCCATACCATACTCAACCTACTCCTCATTCGTTTCACTCACATGCCCAGCCACAACCTCAGTGGAATGCACCTCAACCAGGGTGGAGGCCTAAATATAACCCTCCTCCCACCATTTTGCCTCCACCACTGGCTCAACCAGAACCATTACCTCCTGCTCCTCCAAGATAGCCCCAGATGCCTGCTCAACCGAACCCGAACCCCATCAACAGATAGGCCCAGTAGGTATATATTGGGGAGACAACATGCCCTACCTATGCTGTGGAGATCCAGGACATCAACCTGCGATCTGGGAAGGTCCTTCCAGAGCGTCAACCTCCTCCCCTAGAGGAGGAGGAAGAGAAACAGGAAAGTGAATCCAAAGTCATTCCACCCTTTCCTGAGCGACTCACAGTAACCACAAAACCCAACCCAGAAGAGACTGAGCTTTTGGGAGAACTCAAGCAGTTGTGTGTGAAAATACCACTTCTCTAGGCCATAAAAGATGTACTGATATACAACAAATTGATTAAGGAGAAGTGTTTCAGGCACCCAAGCAGGCAAAAGAGAGATGCCTCAACTATCAATGTCATAGGACAACTGTCCGATCTTATGTTGGGGCAAGTAATCTGTCCAAAGTATTTGGACCCTGGGAGTCCTATAGTTGATGTTAATATCAATGGCACCATCATCCCCCACACCTTGATTGATCTATGGGTTGCCATTAATGTGATGACCAGGTAGTGGTCTTTATCATGACCCTGACCCTTGAATTTTATGCACCACATCTCTTCACGCACTTCCCATCGAGCTGTTCTATCCCTGTTTCAGACTCTGCATCTCAAGGCATAAGTTTTTCAACTGCACATGGATTTGCTGAAATCCTAAGTTAGGATCTTGCATTGGGGTCTTATGAAGCCTCAATGTGATCTTTAGGTCCTCTGCCTGAGTCATTAACTTCTGTTGCGATAGTGCACTCCTCAGATGTGGCATTAGCGACGCTACAAACCATTCACAGTGCTGTCTATCCATTAGATTCATATTAGCTTCGTGAATCGTGCACTTCAGCCTCTGATCCAACTCCTAAGGAGTCTTTCCTGGCAGCATTATGATCTCTTTGAATCCAATGTTTGACTGTGCCTTTGACTTCAACCTACTAAATTCCTATTTAGTGCAATTTGGATATCCGTGATTCCCACCTTTGGATTGTCATTAGAATGATTAATATACCAGGGCAATGTGTGATCCTGCAGAGCACTAACCAATGTCTCTTTCTTTATATTGTCATCTGTAACTCCCTGCGCTTCCCATACGACTCTTATGACAAACCAAAATTGGTCCGGATCCTCATTTCCCACTCCCTTGAACACAAGCAACTTTATCATGCTTTCCATACTAAAACACAGTTGTGGTGGAGGTGGTATGGGTGAAGATGGAGGTGAGGGTGGTGAAGCTAGTGGTAGTGTGGGTGGGGGTGGTATGTGCAGAATCCTCTGCCTTATCAAATGGATCGCACTTCATGGAGATGCCTTCGCGAGCTCTTCCTCATCCCCTCATGGAGGTGAAATGAAAGGGTTATTCTATGGTCCCTTACTTCCTTCGTTCCTTTAGGTTTTTTTACTTTGCATAGCTCTGAACATCAAGGTAATTGCATAACCCTCTTTTCACACAATGGCATTTTAATCCAAGTATTCAGAGACTCTATGTACTTACCTTGTGGTCCTTTGAGGAAGCGTTGCTCTGCCTCGCTATAGCTAACTGAAGTGTCTACCATGAACTTAGTAATGAATCCTTCTATAATATAATCGAGCTAGTGATCAACAATGCGTGCAATCTTATCCTCTGATGCTTCCAATCTGCGCACCAAATCTGGGGTCCACACAATAGGATTGTCGAGTTTCCACCTTCCTTGGATATTACTAGCTTCACGATCCACTCGTACAACTCAGTAGGGAAAGATGTGAAGAAGATTTCATGGATCTCGGTGTATAAGTAGCAATGTAACCACTCTTCTTTTGTCAGTCATGGATTCCTATTCTCTTGCGCCGCGAACTCATGAATTCTCATGTCCAACCAACCTTCAATTTCCTTCTTAGTTGGATTCCAATGATATGACATCAGATATCTCTATGCATATTCTGGTCCCGACAATGGAACCATTTGTTGGCTTGAAGGGGCCTGGCCAAGGTTCGTAATTAGCCAAACAAATCCCTACACTATTGGCCCTTTCGGCATCAGAACACGGAGCGCGGACTAAAGTCTCACCCGAAATAGTATAGGGGGATGCTGGAACGAAGTTTCCACACCCTGGAGATGTCTGAGGGGTCGATTTATTCCACCTATGAATACCTTTGCATAGGTCACTTCATGCACTGTCCTGAACTGTGAGACCTTCACGATCTGTTATAACCACCTTTGCGCAGCCCTAACCAGGGGCTGAGATGCTTTCGCGCTATTAGGGAAATGATCTGTGCTATTTACCCAAGGTACACCATATATCTTACTTATCTTCTTATAATTGTCAGTGAACTTCGCATAAATAGATTCCTTATCTCACATTTACTTAATCAACACAATCATATAAGTTCGTGCACCATATAAACAATGAAAATGCAATTCATACCCAATATACTTAAAGCATAAAAACAGTAAATGAATACACATGAATGGTATACAAATTCTCTTTATTAATGCTTCAATGGTTACAGACTCAACCTGCCCTACACACTTAGCTGCAGGGGTCTACGCACTCAGCGGCGGACTACTAGGCTTTTTTGCACTCAACTGCAGAGCCTTATCCTACTCTACGACCCAAAGACTTGACTCTACACTTCAGACAAGATTCAATTCTTCATCTTTTCTTCTCTTCTTCTTAACTCTCACTTATTTACAACTTAGAGCCTCGCTCTATTTATACAATCCCATGGTCTGCAGACCACGGGTAGATCTCTAAAGCCGACAGTAAATTACAAAAATTAGGGTGGACAACCCTATAACTCATTTATAAGCTCACGCAACGCGCCTACAAAATGCGGAGTCTTTACATTGGATTTAGTCAAAATCTATGCTTAAGCCCCAAAACTTCCCTTTGGGGATCTCGCACCCAACAACTACTGATATGAATGAGGTAATCAATCTAAAGAAATGAAAGATTATATTTGAGAAGAAATCACTACACGTAATAGTACCCCTAGATCCTGCTGAAGGATCACGCTATACTGAACTAGTCCATGATTATGAGAGCGATTTCAATCTGGACTATATCTATAAGATAACAACATGAAACCAATATTGGGTGAACCCAACAGCGGATGGAAAAATTACATGGAATCGCGAGAGTTCCTGCACCTTGGACACTGATGAAGAACTAGAGCACTAGTAGAATTGGTTACATGAGGTGACTACGCTGAGTTGCAACATGATGACTCAGTCGCTGGACTATGTGTCCTCAGAGGTAAGAAATCTGCCTACTTATGATGGCCTGAATGAGGTAGATATATTTTTCAATGCATTTGAAAGGGAGGTACCAGAAAATCAGCGCTTCCATGCGTTGGACTGGGCACTATGCGCTATGCCCGCAAGATGGTGGGGTAAACATAAGGGAAGCTTTGATGATTGGAACGAATGTAGGAGGATGATGAGAATACGATTTGGGAAGCCTAAGATGCGAATGACAGACAAGTATGATGGGCAGGATGATCCATGCACGCATTTGACCAAATGGGCTCAGGCTTATGGAGAGAACCCCCGACCTGAATGGGTGCACTTGTTCTGTCACACTGTGGACATCGTCCCGATGAACTGGTACATAGAAATAGGGCTCCGCCATGGTACATGTGAATGGGATATTTTTCACGAGGGATTCATAATGACATTCAGTTTCAAAGATGGGTTTGACTATATCGATGAGGCACTATAAGAGGTGAAAGTAGCAATCTTTAGGATACCACAGGATCCTTTGGACTTGATTAAGCCTGAGTGGGCTACTCAACTGAGTCACACACTAGAATGCTATAATGTAACTGCTGCAGAAGAGGATGAGGATTCACGAAAGATTAACTTTCCTGAAACAAAAGGTCACCGTGAGGTTGAAGGACTGCAGATTGAGAACCTTGATATAACCGCATCGTTGAGAACAAAATAGGTAAGTATTGGTATGGAGGCAAAACCCAAATTTGCTAAGATTGGAGACTACTGGGACGATGCGACAGTGGATAAGGTCGCCAAATTTCTCCGTGAGTACTAGGATTTATTCCCTAACAAGTTTACAATTTAAAAGGGATAATCAGGGACTTGGGTATTATGAAGAGCACATTGAAGCCCAACGTGAAGCCAATTAAGTAAAGACCTTTCCATCTCAATCCGAAGTATAAAGAGAAGGTCTGCTTAGAGCTAGACAAGATGCTCGTAGCAGGCATCATTAAACCTGTGGAAGAATCTGACTGGGTAAGCCCAATGGTGGTATAGGAGAAGTAGAAGGATGAAATAAGGATATGTGTGGATCTTAGAAAGCTGAATGGTGCTTGCGTACATGATGCTAGACCATGTATGCAAGCATCATGGTAAATGGTCTAGCATCATGTACGCTTTCAGCTTTCAAGCATTATGAATAAATTCTAGCATCATGGTGCTTGCATACAGGTATACTTTGATGTTTGGAATGTGTTTGGGATGGTAAAATGCCATCATTGTAGCAAGCTTGTGCCTGATGCTGGATACCTGTTGAAGATACTAGATCGCGCTCAATCTAAAGAAGTGTGTATTTTATGTTCCTTTTGGGGTCCTGCTGGGTCATGTGGTTTGCAAACAGGGACTGATGCTAGACTGCGCGAAGATAGGGTGATACTAAACTTGGAAGCACCGAGGAGTGTGAAATAGTTGCTCGCTACCTTAGGACATACGGGATATTACAGAAAGTTTATCAAGGTCTATGCCCAGATTACCATGCCTATGGAGAAATTGTTGAAGAAGGACGTCACATTCTACTGGAATGAGGACTATAAGAAGAGCTTGGATATATTGAAATAAATGATGGTCACCACGCTGATTCTAGTCTTCTTGGATTGGAAGAGGGAGTTTCATGTACATGTTGACACGTCATGTGTAGCACTGGGAGCTGTACTGACATAGGCTGGTGGAGGATACTTGGACCATCCTATTGTGTTCACAAGAAGAAGACTATCCAAAGTGGAGAAGAACTATTCCACCACCGGTGCGAAGGGTTAGCCATGGTGTATGCACTACAAAAGTTTAGGCACCACTTATTGGGTGGCCATTTTAAGATGTATACATATCACTCTACGCTGAAGTACCTGGTCAATATGCCTGTGTTGGGGGGGAGAATCTATAGGTGGCTCTTATTGTTCCAAGAGTATGATTTTGAAGTTATTGTGAAGCCTAGATGATTGAATGTGGGACCAAATCATATGTTTTGCATTGAAACAAGGGCAGAGCCCAATAATTTGGAGAAGGGATTGCTTAATGTGTACCTATTTGTAGTGTGGGTCGTGGATGGTCATTTTGAGGATATAATACACTTTCTAATGACAGGAACTGCCCCGGAAGGATACACTGTCCAGCAGAAGAAGGAATTAGTGGTGTGCACGACAAATTTCTCTGTCATTGCTAGGCATCTGTACAAAATGGGGTCTGATGAGATATTGTGACGATATGTACCTGAGTTTGAAAGAAGTACCATCCTCATAGAAAGTCCCGGGGGCACCACAGGAGGACATTATGTAGGAAGGGGAACTGCACAAAAGATTCTACACGCAGGGTTGTGGTGACAAACCCTCCATCAGGACTCAAAAGCGTATTGCAAGGCATATGATGTGTATTAAAGGACTAGCAGGCCATCCTGGAGGGATGAGATGCCTTTGAATCCACAAATGACATTGAAACCCTTTGAGAAATGGGAGATAGATTTTGTGGGACCATTTAGCCCCAAGGAAAGATGGGAACAAGGTACATTATCACCGCGATGGAGTATTTGACTCGTTGGGTGAAGGCACAACTCGTGAAGGATTGCACATGTGTGAATGCTGTAAAGTTCCTCTTTGAGTACGTATTGACACAATTTGGTTGTCCAAAGATATTGATGAGTGATCATGGTACGCACTTTTGGAATGCGATGATCAGGGTACTGACGAAGGAATTACAGGTATATCACCAAAAGAGCACACCTTATCACTCAGAGGCTAACGGGACAGTGGAAGCATTCAATAAAGTGTTGGAGAATGTGCTGACCAAGGTTTGCAATGTTTAGTGAAGTGATTGGGACCTACGCATACTTGTAGCACTATGGGCTTATCGGATGACATGCAAGAAGTTGACTGGACAAACACCCTTTAGGCTTGTCTATGAGGTTGAAGCGGTAATGCCTATGGAATATATTGTGTCTAGTCTGTACATAGCGACGCTCACAAGTATGATAGATCACGAAGCCCTGGAGGAAAGGCTTACATAGTTGGATGAGCTTGAGGAAGAGAGGTTTCTAGCTGGATTTCACCAACAGGTCCAAAAGCAACGCAGAAAATCTTGGCATGATCAACTTTAAGGTAAATGTCCTAGTTTTGTTATATGACAGTATGTTTGATAAATTTCTAGGAAAATTTAGAATGCTGTGGTTAGGGCCCTATGTCATTAAGGAAATTACTAACGGAGGAGTGGTAGAGCTAGTCAAATTGAATGGAGAGCCCTTCCCAGGAAAGGTGAATGGCAGTCACTTGAAGCCATACACTAGCGGTACGACCATGTGACTAGATGAAAGTAGCATAGTCTTAGCGCTCCGAGCAGTTGAAAGGAGGCGCAGGACTATAAACTACACTGCTCTGATTGGGGAGCTATGCAATTTGAGGACTATACGAAGTGTCACAGGGTCTGCGACAGAGCAAAGGGAGCTGCACTACCCAGGGAGAAATCACGCAGGTCAGCTGGAAAGTGGCTGTTAAAGTCACTGTTCATGATTTTACGGTAGAATTGCAGCCAAATGGAGCAGACAACCATCATTTAAGACAAAATTTATGGCTCAGATCCTTGAAAATTAGCTGCCAATTCAGCATTAATGAATCAAATTTTGGGGGAACGGTTAGATTTGAATTCAAAATTCCGTATAAATTACAAGTGGTTGTCCAATGAAAAACACTTGGCAGTTTGAGAATTGAGTTGTTGCGCTCTTACGCACCCATGAACCGAGAATTATTCGAGGCTTTGAAAGAGACTCTAGCATTTGCAAACTTGCAAGAGATGTCGTGAGCATTGTTATAAAGCGTTATGTCGGCACCTACAAAAGTTAGAGATACCAAAGAATCGGTGCCAGAAGTTGAGATGGAGGCAGAAGTAGCTACTCCATAGGTCACCAATGTGCTCACTAAGTTCCTAAGTCACTGAGAACGATGAGAGTGAAGTTGACCCCAACTAAAGAGATCGTGAAGGATAAAAAAGGCAAGAAACCTGCCATACTGGTGCACGCATCGCCAAGGAGACACCCACCAAAACCCACCACACAGGGGAAAGGAAAGGCCATAAATTTGGAGCCAGAGGAGGAAGATATTGAAGACATCCCGATGGATGATGAGGATGTGGAAGTTGAAGTGGAGGAGGTTGAAGCCCAGGGTGTGGACCCTATTACTCGGTTGCCGGAGTATGTCCCTCCATGCAAGCCTAAGAGCAAGGTACCAAAGGACATCAATGAGAGCAAAAATCCCTTGTAAACCCCTCTGCTGCCAGACAAAATTGTCTTCGACGGACCACGCTTGGCACGAGTGCCACTGCTGAAACTTGAAGACTGGGACTTGGTTGATCATGAGAAGTTCCCACACTTGGCAATCGAGCAACTGATTCACCACATCATTGATATGAACACAGGAATGGCTGCATTGGAGCCATGGAGGTGGCTCAAGGGAGTAGAAAAGGCAGGGTTGCTCAACCTGCTCTGGGTGCCGCACTACAACTGCACCGCGGTGATAGTTTTTGTTATCAAACAATTGCTGTGCTTGGTGCATGATGGGTCTCTGTGGCTGGAGGAGCTGACACCCATCATGGATAGATTGATTCACTAGATAAGATGCTTGCCATATACAAGAGAGAATTTGGCCATGATATTTGGTGGAAAAGGTGGTGAGTAAGCTCTCGTAGAATCCATGAAAGAAAAACTTAAATTGGTGAAGAAGCTGCGCAGGTATGATATATCCAGCATCTATGACCCTACTGTGAAGGTATCCACATAGATCCTTGCGGGAAAGTGATGAGGAAGTGTCGCGCCGATGAGGTGTCGATGCCTATTGTCTCGCTAGCAGCACAGTGCACTGAAGGAGTCCAGTTCAACTAGTCGGACTACCTTCGTGGAGAGTTCCTGGAGAACTGCTGTGAAGCACATGAGCTCAACAAGACGTCCACTATGCGTGGCTCTTGCTATCAATTATGCTGGTAGCATGGGAGCTTCCAGATGACAGCTAGTTCCCTTCGGTCATGCTAGACCTCCCAGAAGAAGCGAAGTACGCTTCGCTGTGGGCAACCAACGATGCCAACGAGTCAGGGACAGCAAGATATTTTGGATCTTGATGGAGATGAACATCTAGATGTCCATCAAACACAAACCGTGATTGTCACCTACAGTGTATGCCAACCTGTAGGGCTACGCCAAATTTAAAGTAGACTTCCATCGATTATCCATCAGGGTGCGAAAGGACCCTACACAGAAATGGTACGACTTGCCTTATCTAGCAATGGATGACGCCATTGATGTAGTGCTTGATCAATGGTTGATAGAGTGGTGCACAACCACAAACTTGGCAGTGGGTGGGAGCAAGTCGATCATGCAGAAGAAGGAGGAGGCCAAGCTTAAGATGGCACAACTGGCTGAAAAGAGGAAAAAGGAGGTTGCTGATAAGGCCCAGGCAGAGCTTGAGGCTACCCAATAGATAATGAAGTAGACAGGTGGGATAGAGCGGGGCTCTGACAAAGGCGCGAAGTCACCTTCACCTGAGATAGAGGAGGAGACAGAACAACATGGCGCAAATCCCCAGGAGACATCTGCTTGCATCAAGCACCCAAGGGAGTAGGAGAAAGGAGGGTCTATAAAGAAATCAAAGGCGACCAAGACATCTCTAGACCCCATCACACTAACAGAGGGCGACAAGCATGATATTGGTGACACAGTAAGGGATGTCACCGTGGAGGCCCTGCAACAATTTGAACAGTAGTAGCAAATTATCTTGGGGGCTATCTAGACAGGGTTGTTGGAGCTGCAGACCCATGCATCACAGGCTGACACAATATCTACCAGCCTGGCTATTGGCACTTCAGAGGCTTCCGATATGCTGTGCGTGAAGGCCTCCAGTGTGATAGTGCTACTTGATGGAGCACTGACCACAGAGAATTAGGCTAGTAGGCCCACTGTTAGTGCCCTAAAGGGAGCAGGGTTGAACCTGGTAGTGCTCCTGCGTGAAGTGCTCCACCTCTTGCAGGATGGAGTGATTGCAAAGCTGAGGGCTCGTGAGCACCGCTCCCTCCAGGTGATCAATGAATAGCGGATCAACAACGAGAAGATGGCCTTACAAATAAATGCTGCCATCGCCACTGAGATTGAGCCAACCAATCAGAGCAAACGGATTATGTAGGTCGTCGAGCAAGCATGCTGAATGGTCCTAGAGTTGGCCATTCTAGAAGAGGAGCCAGTCGAGGTACGCATCTGTAGGCTAGCCACAGGGGTGTGACACTCGTATTGAGATGGCACAGGTTCAGTTGGAGTTGAACCTACAAATTACGTAGTTACAGTTGAGGTCCCAGCCTTCAACTTTACCAGAAGTGAAGGAACAATGGGTGACTGTTGTCACAGAAACAGTAACAGCGGTGGATAGTGTAGTAGTAGACTGCATGTAATTGTTTGATTAGTCATTTGAGGTCTTGACTAGCTTGCAAGAGGACCCCAATGTACATCGAATAGAGACAGAAGCACGCGAGCTACAATAACGCTATGATGAGGTTAAGGGCACAATTCGAACCGTCGCATTCACACAAAGACTAGCCAAGCTGCAGGAGGCCAAGTAGCTGAAGGAACAAGTGGATGCAACATTGCACAAGGAAGCAGTGATGAAGGCAAGACTGAAGCCTTGGCTGGATGAGGCTTACATAGTGACAAGATCTATCGAAGGCAAGCTTGTGACTCTACAAGAGACATAGCAAAAGCTTCAGGTCGATAACGCAGGAACAATGATTAAGTAGATTGTGGAAGACGTGAAGTAGGCGGCCGCACAGTGCATGACTGAGGTTGTGGTCATACAAGTCGAGCTGGAAGGGCTTCGCACAAAGATCTCCGCACCTACTAAGTTACTCGAGGGCAAGTCACGATGTTTGTGTTGGGGGCCTGTTGGGAGCGGGATCCCCCATGGAAAATTTTGGGGCTAAAAGCCCATGTTTTGGCCAAATTTTATAATTAACTTGCAAAGACTTCGCATTTTGTGGTCACGGAGCGTGAAGGTATCATAAGTCATAAAGGGTTGTTCACCCTTAGTTTTGTAAAGTAAAGTCAGCTGTAAGAGATCTACCCATGGCCTGCAAACCATGGGATTGTATAAAAAGAGCTAAGCTCTAAGTAGTTTTAGACACACAATGTAATGAAGAAAATAGTCGTAGCTCTAAAATAAGAAGTCTAAGTTTCAGGTCGTAGCATAGGTAGAAGCTCTGCAGCTGAGTGCGCAGAGGCCTAGGGTAGAAGTCCGCAGCTGAGTGTGTGTACCCCTGCAACTGTGTGTGCAGGGTGGATAGAGTCTGTAATCGCTTAAAGATATCAATAAAGAGAAGTGTTTTTCCATTTCTGAGTCTTGTTCTGATTAATGCATCTTGTCATTTTATGTATGAATTTCCTTTATAATGCTTATATGATGTGCGGATGAATGCAATTACATTGGAAAACTAAACGCAACTAAGTATATCTATTTATGTGGTGCTAACTATAATTCTTTAATAAGATAAGCAAGTCACTTAGACTAATTTGGGAATTTGCACGGTACGCTGCCATAGCAGCACGAAAGGACTTGAGCTGTAGGTTATGGCTACGTGAAGGTTAACCATACCTGTTTGTGGAGGTATTGGAGGGTGGAATAAAGGGCTCATCTGGCAAGTCCTAGAGCGAAGCAACCTACACTAAGCCAGGAATAAGATGAATAAACTGACATCAAGACCATCTCAGGGTGCTGAAACTTGTTCTACAATCCCCCATACTGCTTCGGGTGAGACTTTGGTCCGTGCTTCGCGGGCTGATGCTGAAAGGGCCAGTATGGTAGGGATTTGTTTGGCTAATTAATGTTGAACCTGGGTCAGGCTCCCAAAAGCCAACATGCACTAGAGAACCTTCATAGGGGTTTTTGAAGTACCCATCGTTTCAATATCCATAGCTTCCATTATGCCTTAATATATCAAAATATCAACCAAAAATATTGTTGACAAAGTATAAAATAAATGAGTGGTATAGGCTAATTTGAATGTCAATTGCTCATGGAGTATCATCTCACCTAGATAAATGCAATAGGATTGTATTTCCATTAAAGCAAGAGACAAAAAACTCCCATATGGGGTGCTAGTGCATGGTGATAAGTTGTCATAGTGAGAGGTGGTCTCTAGAAATATCCCATGAGCTAGGAAACATCTAGACACAATCCAATACAATCACAATTATGGAAAGGGACGAAGCTAATGCAAGCATGGAATATGGAAGTGGTAAGTAGGATTAAAATAGCACCTTGCATAATAATGGATTTAAGTTGAAATTACAAGAAAATATCATGGTGAGAATTGGAAAGGTTGCTCTAATACTCTGATTGATGCCTAGTATGGAAGTTGTTTAGGCTAATAGAAGGATCTGGATACAAACCAAATGCAAGGATTATAATATGGGAATTGTTCTGGCGATTGGGAACACCTCTCGATAGTTAGTAGTTTGATATCCCTTTATCTTTTATCTATTTATAGAAGCTATGGATGTAATATGTTCAATGAATCTAACTTTATATGGTTAACTAGTTTCCATAATCTATTATGGATTTTCGGGTCCATGGCCAAAAGGATTCATTTTAGAATTGGATATGGGTCCTAAGGGTTATGTTGGTATCCATCTTAATAATTTCCTTCTTACTCACATGTTGGTCTCACTCTACCCCTTCATTTTGGATTCTTAGGCAATATTGGTCTAGAATGACAAATTTCATATCCCGTATGCAACACTGGTCGCTTTGAATGCGTCTTCAACCCAACTATGTTTTGAAACAAATTGTAATAGGGGGATAAATATACTCTATCCTCTTTTTTGTATCTATTATTTTTGTGTACTATTTCCCCCCTAATAATATTTACTCTCCAATCATGACTTTTAGCTATAAAAATTCAAATTCTAAAGGCAATGCCAAACAAGTAGCCAAGGAAGAGAAGATATGAAGCCTAAAAAAGGGTATTCCTACCCTCAAGTGTAAAATAAGAGCCCAAAATAAATCCATCAAAGTATATTATTTTATTATCAAAGGTTTTCCTTCACCACTACAAAAGAAACACTAGCAAATATAGAAGAAACATCAACCACAAATGTGAACGACTTTTCAAAGATCAAACAAAAATGGAATTGGTTGGATGGTTTTTAGAACCAAGGTATTCTAGGACTTGTGACACTCAAATATGCAACATAGATATTATATGACTAAATATTTTATAGCTTAAGTCATTGGTGTAGGTTTTTAACCCTGTACAAAAATTACATGCATACGAATTCTAAAACACGGAAAATAAACAATGAAAGAGCATAACACATAAAACACATATACTGAGAGATTTTCCCTTGGATCCCAAAAACGGGACTACCAGCTTGATTTTCCATTATGTTCCTTTCAATGTTACAATACATATTTATATATTCCAAAGCATCCAATACCATGGACCAAAAATCATCGCATCCAAAACCATGGACCAAAAACCATCGCGTCCAAAACCGTGTGTGAAAATCATGCACAAAACCATAGGTAGGTCTGCCCAACCTAATATAGGGTAAAAAAAAAAAAATTTTCTAGGGCGCTGCCCCGGATCCCATAGAGGGGGGTTACCTGCACCCCTTAAACCCCTTGTGACCCCCCCGCTATGCAATTGACACAACGAAAGGGGGGCTGCGTGCCCCCTCTAACCCCCTAGTTAACTACGTGGGCTAGTTGTGGAAAGAATATAACACAACCCAACAATTGGAAGAAAGAAGCCAACAATAGGATGTTAGGCACCAACTTACCATCATGGAAGTCAAAATAAATTTCCTCTACAAGGAAGAATTTTGATCCAAAATTAAACAGGAATGCAACAACTTATAGGTATAATCATAAACACAGAGATGTAGCAGAAAAACACTTCATTTCATTAATATAAAAATATTGAACTATGCTATATACAGAATGGAAATACGATAGCTCAGGCGATGGTACCTTATCTATGAGAAGAGATGTGGCAGCTACATGTCTCTGAATTGTGTTACAATGAGGCTCAAGGGCCTATTTATTATTGTAAAACGTGCAAAAACACTAACCCCAAGAGATGTATCAGCAAGAGTTTGTGGGCCTCGTTGGGGTTAGTTGGGAAATAAACTTCCCGGGGTCGTAACTTCGTCATATTATCTCCATTTTGCATGTACGATACCTTGTTGGAAAGGTCTCGCCGAGTAATACTGGTTTCACCGTAGACCTCTGCCTACAAGTATGGGCCTAATGTGGACCACAAAAAAATGTCGTTGAGGGGGCCAAAACTGCTCTAGAAGTTGAGGACTTGAAAAACTGCTAAAAATAGTAAATGATGAAATGAACAAGGAAACATATGAGACTGACTGAGGGGTTTAGGTGGAATAGGAGGGTGACCACCAATATCCACCTGGATCATTCCTCCCCCCGTAGGAAGCAATGGTCCCCATTGCATGCAAAGCCTCCATGAGGTGAGGCAATTTATGTTGAACCTGGTCCCTGGTGAACCACTTGCCTTGCCGAAGGAGTTGGCCTGCTTTGACAACTCGATATAACTGTATCCTCTGTTGGCGAGTGTTCTGAATCTATGTCTCAATGATCTGATCAGTTGTGTCATGTTCCATGTAGTCCGGGTTGAGCTCTATTACTGTGAGTTGTTCTGCAATGTCAGGTGTGTCCAACAATGGTGGAAAATATGGCCAAAGGTGATCTACATTGAACACTATGTGCAGACCAAGGAATGGTTGGATGTTGAGCTTGAAGGCATTGTCATCGATGGCCTTGGTGATGGTGTATGGCCCATATCAGAGTGGGCAAAGCATGCGGTGGGGTCTAGCAAGGCACTCCTTCTACAAATGTAGCCAAACTTTGTCGCCCACCTGGAACTTGTGCAACACTCGATGATGATCATGGCATTGCTTGTACTTAGCATTGGCTCTATACGATATATCATGGACCTATTGGTGGATGTGTTGAATGAACTCAATGAAGTTGTTACCCCTTTGAGCTTCAGACTGAATGTGAGCCAAATCTACCTGAGTGGCTGCAAAAGGTATGGTCACATCAATGGGGCATAATGGCTAAAATCCCAATCCTACTTGAAAGGGATTGTGGCCTATTGAGCTGTAGAGAGCTCTGTTGTAGCTGTGTTGGACATAGGGGAGAATTTCATCCCATGTGCATAGATTCTTCGAGTTGTACATGCACAAAATGTGTATGATCATCCTATTGAAAAACATTTTTTGGCCATCAGTTTGGGGATGGAAAGTCGTGGACTTAGTAAGTTTTGTGTCCAACATCAACCAAAGACTTGACCAAAATACACTGAGGAATTTGTTATCCTAATATGAGACAATGGAGTGTGAGATCCCAAAGTGTACCCAAATTCACCCAAAGAAGAGATTAACAGTGGCCTCTACTGTGATACTCTTCTTACAAGCTTCCATGATGGCCATCTTAGAGAATCTGTCGATGAACATGAAAACACAATCATTGTCATGCTTAGTAGAAGGAAGGCCCGACATGTAATCCATAGCGACAAATACCCAAGGCTGGATAGGAGTAGGTAGAGGAGTATACAAGCCTTACTTCTTGATGGTTGGTTTGGAAATGACGTAGGTGGTGCAAGATCTAGTGTACTTCCCAACATCTTGACAAAGTTTCGGCTAATAAAAATACTTCTGTAATACTGCCACTGTTTTCTCTACTCTGAAATGTCCAGTGACCCAACTATAGTGTGCCTCCCAAATCATCTTGGCACGCTCACTTGAAGGAACACAGATGTGTCCCAGGTGGCATAACAATGCATCCTAAAGGTGAAAATTGGGAACTTCCTTCCCTTCCAGGAGTGTCTGGTATATGATGCCAAATTTTGGATCACTCTTGTAAAGATGCGGCCACCCTGATGTCTCGTGCCCATAGGAGTCGAGCACAGTGATCATTGCCATGACTAGTGGTTAGCTGAGTCAATCAACGATTTTATTGGTGTTTCCATTCTTATACTTAATGTTCAAATGGAACTGTTGTAGATAGGTGGACCATTTCTGATGGCGATCATTCTGCAACTTCCCTTATGTCTATATGAACTATAAAGGTTGGTGGTTTGTGTGGATGACTATTTCCTTCCCCAGAATGTAATGCTTCCATTGAAGATAGGCTTGCACAATGGAATACATTTATTTATCATAGGTGGGGTAATTTCGGGTTGTGTATGAAAGTTTCTCACTATGGCAAGCCACTGGATACCCATGCTAACTAAGAACCACACCAATAGCATAGTCAGAGGCATTTGTATCAATCTCAATTGGTTGTTGTAGGTTTGGTAATGTGAGCGCTGGTGCAGAAAATAGGCGATTGCTCAACTCGAAGAATTCCTTTTGTTGGGTTTCCGATGAAAAAACTTTGCTTTCACTCTGCCCTTGGTGACCTGCTTTAAAGGCCAAGTGATATGAGAGAACCCCAACACGAACCTATGGTAGAAATTGGCAAGACCCAAAAAGTTGTTGAGCTCTATTAGAGTGGTTGGCGCTAGTCAATCCTGAATGACTTGCATCTTGGATGGGTCCACATGTACATGTTTCTCATGAATGATGTATCCGAATTATTGAACCTGATTCAGGCCAAAGGTGCATTTCTCTAGTTAGCACACAACTTGTGTTGTCACAGGGTTTGAAGGACCTGCCAAATATGGTGGAGGTGTTCTTCCCAACTGTGCCTAAATATCAAAATGTCATCTAAATACACCACCACGAATGCATTGGTGAAGGGTCACAAGATGTCATCCATCAGTTTCATGAATGTTGTAGGGGCGTTCGTTAATCCAAATGGCATGACCAACCATTCGAAAAGGCCCTCCTTGGATTTGAAGGTAGTCTTCCACACATTGGAGAGTTCGATAGGCACCTGGTGATAACCTGACTTCAAGTCAATCTTGCTAAAATATTTGGCCTCTTTGAGCTCGTCCACAAGGTCATCACTTTGCGAGATTGGGTACCTATTCCAAAGAGTGATATTGTTCAACACCCGATAGTCAATACAAAGTCTCCAGGTCCCATCCTTCTTTAGTACCAATACAATTAGGCTCCCATAAGGTGATGAGCTTGGCCTGATGTGCCTTTTCTACAATAATTCCATAATCTACCTCTTGATCTCATCATTCTCCAAAACATACTGTCGATAGATCGGTCCATTGGATAGTGGCTCACTCAGGGTCAGATCGATGGAGTGGTTAACCTAACATTAGAGAGGTACCCTTATGGGTGAGGTGCAAATATCCCTATACTCCTCCATGAACTTGTCCATCTATTGTTGTTGTGCAGAGGAGCGCTTATTGGAAGCCATGGACACAAAATTCTTCTTTCCCTGGGGGTGAATCATAAGGAAAACAAATTTCTTGGTCTAGGAAATGATCTTACTGCATTTCTTTGCAGTGATCAAAGAGATGGCGATAGGTGAAGCTACCTTTGGTATCCTGTACAACTTATTAGCCAAAGTAATAATCATAGAGAGAGGTCCAAAATCATATACAACATGTTGCTTCCACAAGTATGGTTTTCCTAATAATACATCAATAACTTCAAGAGGAGAAACGTCACACAATACCTCATCCATGAAGGACTTGATGCTGTAGGGAAGGTGACACTGCTGGCTGACGCAAAGATCTCATCCTTGGTGAAGCCACCTAATCATGTATGGTTGCGAATGTGATATAGTATTTAGGCCCAATAGCTTCACGAACTATACTGAAATGAGTTTCTTTTGGCTCCCGTTTTTGACAATGAATTGCAGCAGAAAACCCTTCACCCACATCTATGAGTGGAAGAGGCATTCCCCCTCCTCTGGATCTTTAGGCTCAATCTTCTAGATCTTGGTGGTGGTCATGGTGGCACTAGGCTCTGCATCAATGAAATGCTTCCCTTTGTTAATTCCCTTATTAGGTTTTAATTCAAGGTTAGAACTTGCATCTGATTTAGAAGCCTTTAGCTTGACCACTAGTGACTCATTGGCCCGACACTCACTTGTATTGTGAGTGGAGCTCTTACAGAACTCACACCATTTTCCCGTGTCCTTCATCTTCGTGGTGTTGTTCTTTGCTTATGGCTTTGGCGAGCTGTCTTGGGTAGCCTTGCCTTGGCTTGGTCCTTTGTTTTGTGGTTTGGGGGCACCTTTTCCTTACTTTGGATTTGTAGATCTAAAGTCTCGCTTCTTCTGTTTATACTTCAGCTCAATCTTGGCAGGATACCGATACGCTGTGCCAAGCGAGGACATGTCCAGAAACTCCATCTCCTCTTGGATGTACTTGTGTAGACATCTAGGGTACTTGAGCACCAAATTCCACTTAGTATCCTTGATACCCAAATTTGTGCGAAGGGTATGGAAAATATTTGTGAACTCTAGCACATCTTGGTCCCTTCCCTACCATAGCATGGTCCACTTTATGTAGTTGTCTTCATAGCTTACCAGAGGGTAATATTGTTTCTTGATGGAATCTCAAAAAGAATTCCAAGTGGGTGCGGATGAAAAGAATGAGGGTTCAATCTCATCCTTTTGTTCATAGTAGGTTTCCCACTAGTCTTTAACATGTGGGGTGGCTCTGAGAAGTGCAAAAGTAATATTTTCCTGATTGGAAAAGTTATGAACTGAAAAATATCCTTCCAACAGATTTAACCATTTATCTATGGTGTCTACATTTATTAGGCCTTTGAGTATGGAAATATTGAAGTTAACTTGTACCTTAAAAGTAGTGGCACGTCCAGAGTGGTTTCTGGATGAAGATGCATCGCCTGTGGGTAGCCGTCGAAGGATCTGGGAAATTTTATCCATCATCGCATCCCTATGTTGCTCGAGAGCTTCCTCGAGTAAAATTTTGAAAGGATATCCTACCCCCTCTTCTTTCTTTTCTTCCACCATAGGAGGTCGTTGGGTTTTGTGAGGTTGATCTTGCAATGGTTCAACAAGATCAAGCCCTAACTCCTTATACTTTGACCTTGTTTGGGACATGCAAAGAAAAATAGAGAAAGAGAAGACTGCTCTGATACCACTGATCTAAACTTAAAAAGGAATGCAAAAACTTATAGTTATAATCATAAACACATACATGCAGTAGAAAAACACTTCATTTCATTAATAGAAAATATTAAACTATGCTTACAAACAAAATGGAAATAAGAATGCTTGGGCGATGGTAGCTTATCTCTGAGAAGAGATGTGGTGGCTACATGCCTCTTAACTATGTTACATTGAGGCTCAAGGGGCTATTTATTATTGGAAAACACGAGAAAACCCTAAAAAACCAAAACCATAACACTAGGAGATGTAACACCAAGAGTTTGTGGGCCCTGTGGGGTTAGTTGGGTAGCCAAGAGTTTGTGGGCCCTGTGGGGTTAGTTGGGTAGCCAACTTCTCTGGGTTGTAACTTGGTCATATTATCTCCTTGTTGGAAAGGTCTCGCTGAGTACTGCAGGTTTTACCATAGGCCCCTGCCTATGGCTATGGGCCTATCGTGGACCCCTAAAAAAACGTTGTTTTGGGGGTCAAAACTATTCCAGAAGTTTAAGACTTGAAAAACTGCTAAAAATAGTAAATGCTGAAATGAACAAGGAAACATATGAAACTGACTAGGGGGTCTAGGTGGAATAGGTGGGTGGCCACCAATGTCCACTCGGATCACTTTTGACTTAGAGTTTACTATTTTTAGTGCTTCTAAAAATTAGGATGCAACGGGGAATAATATGCTAACAATATGTGCTCTCAAGGCACTCCATTAAATCCAATATAGCTTGATGAAGACTTGGACAACCAAGGGGCCTAACACCTAGGCATACCTTATGAATATTACACTTAGATATAGCTTACTTTGCTAGATGAAACTCATGTTTTTCAATTATGCAATAGCCTATTGTTTATATGTTAAAAGTATACGATTGTGCAGTTTAATGGATTTGGCTAATATTTTCTTTGCTCAGATAAACTCTATCCTGCAAACAATATATTTGTTATCTTGCAGTGGTTCTTGTTTTACTCCAGACAAGCCATGTGTAGGAGTGATTTTAACTTTTACTTTGACATATTAATATAAGAAATTATATTACAAAAAAAATGTAACAACCCCGGGTTAAAATTTCATGTAATAAAGGATAATAAAGGAAAAAAGAATAAGACCAAGGTCATGGGACACATATTCCAAGTTTAATGTTGAGAAACACACTATTATGGGCATCACTTCCAGTTTATTTATGGCTAAGGAAATTGGAAAAGGAAAAAAGGTATCAATTGGCATATTATTACGAAAATAAAGGAAAATAGGAGAAAAGGAAGGTGAAGAGACATAAATTTACATGACAAAAAAATTAGAGGAAAAATGAAGGGAAATAAAGAAAATAGAGGCCTTAATGATAAAAAGGATTTTTAGGATCAGTTCACAATTTTTTTTTTTTTTTTTTATCAGTTTGGATTTGGAATCAGTTTCAGAGAGTGAGAGAAGGGTACCAAGTGGAGAAAGCAGGGAAAGAAAAGTAAGGAAGAGGACAAGCAAGGAAAAGCAAAGGAAGCAAGGAGAAGGTTAGATCAACAACGTGAACGAGAGGATTTTATAGGTAATAGGTTGCATGTGTCATTTCCTAGTTGAGGTGTGAATTCATGGTAGATGCATTTGTTTATTTGGTTCATTTGTTGTCATTGGCATGGGTTGTTTCAGGTTTGACAGTGGTTTCAACCTTGCCTTGCCATTTCCTAGATAACTGAAATATGATGGGATTATTTTTTGGTTGGGCTTTGGATTGCTAGAATATTTTGGCACTAGGTGAGGTGGTCTAAGGGTTGGGGTGGATATGATTTACTACAAGAATCCCTCGATAGGTGGGTGGAGATAAGAAATTTCTTGAAGGTATGGTGAAGGATTTTTGAGGCATCAAAGCTTGGTTTGGTTTTGTGATCTCTTGACTATTTTTGGTGAGATCGCAATAGTTTGAGGGTGGCGGTGGTTTAACCTCTAGATTCCATTTGTTGTTTATGTCTTGGTTTATCCCATGAGATCCCACATTCATGCTTGGAATATGGAATAGTGGTGATTGGATGAAAGAAATATTTGGTTCAAATCAATCTATGGTTCGGTGGTATGTGGAAGTCCTTGACTTGGTTGGTTTTTGCATGAGTTAATAAGAGTAATTTTTCTATTGTACTCTAAGATCATTTATAATTTTTATTATGTGGCTTTTATGGTTGTTCTATTTGGTTAATATTATGATTATATGTTGATTATATGCATGGTTCTATAACATGTTATAGTTATGGATCTTGTTATGATTTTATTAGTTGATGGATGATTGATGAATGCATGGGCTAACAAGTGTTGTTGTAGCTACTTTAGAGGGCATTATAACTTCTCGGTGATTCACAAGTAAAGAACAAAGATTTACACTCATATATGCATTCATGACTTGTATTATGGTCTGTCTAGGTCAACATTTTGACTTAATTTTGTATGTTTATCCTTGTCATTATGTCATTTATGATTTTGGAAATTCTCAATTAGTTCTAAGCAATGGTCTAGAGGCTAGCCAAAAATTGTGGCTCAAATCTCAAGACCGTACCCTCTAAACTAGGTAAGTTGGATCACAACTGCATGTATATAGTGTTGTGCATGTGGTTGGAGGCCTATTATCACACCCATGCCTTGTCATGCATGTGATTGGGGGTCTAGGTCATTGAAAAAGAGCCCCAACTGAAGGTTTGGTCACCTAGGGTGGTCCTTTGGCCCCTGAGTGTCTTGTAACCCTGAGGGATGATGTGAGTTTGTCAGTTTGTAGGCCCCACTTCCTTAACTAGAGCTTGGAGGTCAAGCCATGTCATAGTAACTCTTCCTCTCATGTTTATCTTGGTAGGCTGGTGAAACTGGGTAAATTTAGGAGGGGGCGTCTTAGATTGGTATCAGAGATTTCAAGTTCAAACACTTGGACTAGATGGGCTGGATGCATGTTGTTATGCATGCATTGTCATGGTTATGGTTGTTGTGCATGAGGTCATTATATGCAATTAGTGTAATCATTCATGATGTCGACATGTTGATATCAATATGTATATATATGTATTGTGTCAATCTAGATTTATTTGTGTAGACAAGATAATCTACCTTAAACTTCACTAAGGTATGTTTGATTATGTTTATATTTGGTTATCTGAAATGGTATGTTTGCAGGAAGAATATTAGAGATGACATGCAAAATGGTGGATTAAAATTCACATGACTCTACTTATAGATCATATGAGTAGCTAAGAGATAAGTACTCTCCTGACATAGCAGATACCTTGAGAAGTTTGAAGGAAAAAATTAAAACTTGTAAGGCAGATAATGACAAGATAATTCAGTCATAGGAAATACTTGCTAGGACATAGGAAAAAATGTAGAGGTCAAGGTAGTGATCCTTTAGAATTTATCAGATTTGTAGAGACAAGGAAAACTGACGATCAATTATGGATAGGAGGATACAAAAAATTGGGAATAGAGTAGTAGGTCTCATAGAGGAAATAGGTCAGACAGAGATGACACGATTAGAGATGGTAGATGGATGGATACACCTGACATGAGAGGTAGTGGTTATGGGTTCTATTCTACTTTTAATTTATATAGGAATCATGGTCATCATCAGTATCATCCTTACAAGAGGAGTGAGAGGGGATACTTTCCAAATGAGTTTAAGATTCAAGTCAAGTGTCTTACCTTCAATGGAGAGTTGAAGAACAGGAAGATGCAGAAGCATGGTTGCTCGGAATGAAGAAGTTCTTTGAGCAACATGACTATATATAGAATATGAAGGCCATAATAGTTACTTTCAGTTTCAAGGGAAATGCATATATTTGGTGGGAAGATGTGAAGTGTGTCAGAGGCATCGAGACAAAGGAGTTGATTTGGCATGAATTCAAGAGACTTTTCAAAAAGTAGTACTGTCATAGAGATACTATGATGGTAAGGCTAAGGATTTCTACAAGTTGAAGATGGGATCTATGATAGATGAGGATTATATGACTAAGTTTCTCGAATTGTTGAGGTATGTGTTCTATCTTAAGGATGAGAAGACAAAATTTCAAAGATTCATCATTGGATTGTCGTTAGCATTCAAGGATTAGATTGAGTATGATGAGCCTTTGTCACTGGAGGATGTAATTAGGAAGTTTCACCACTGTTATGAGTAATCAAAGTACAAGACTGAGCTTAACCATTACTAGAAAGGCAATGACAAGACCAAAGGAAAATGGCCTCCAAAGCGGGAAAGACTTGAGGATGCATGTAAGAAAGAGAATGTGGCTCCTTACAAGAAGTTCAATACAATAGAGCAGGGACATGGATCTAATACTAGAGAGTAGCAGAATAAGGGTAGTGGTAGAGAATTGTTCTAGTGTTGGATATGTGGCAAGGATCATTGCAAGAAGGATCAAATAGTTGTGGATGTTTGTCATAGCATTCCTCGGATATATGCAACATTTGATAATAAGAAGGTGGAGCACCATGAATCCATTATTGAGTTGGAAGGTAAGCTCTATTGTTATATATCCTATTTTGTCACACCTAATCAATCAACCTTCTATTGGGATTCATAAATATCCTATTCCCCATTTACATAATCATTGCACAAATCCCTATGCATGACTCTCTCATTCCCCAGAGTTTCTGCCCTAAACTGCATCATTTGAGCCAATTTTAGGACCAATGCACCTTGACATCTTTTTGGACAACATTCACCTACAGGTTTCTCCACTGTGGCATGCATTGATCACCTATAAATTGCTCTCCCCACACCTATCTTAGTTCTAGAAATTCGGGAAAAGGAGAGAGAATCCAAATACCTCCATTTCTAGAATCTTCCAGGATCCTTTGTTACCATTTAACTCATATAAAAAATTGGAATCCTATCCTATCCTACCTTGGATATTTCATCCCTTATCCTTGGATCTCGACTGGATCTCAATCCCAAGATTGGTAAAAGGATAAGAACTCCTAACTTACCTCACTCCTCTATGTATTTGCAACCTTCCATATGCAAGGGGTTGGCTTTTGGAGAGTGATTATACCCTTATTCTATTGTTTTGAGAGTTATCCTTTCATGCATTTGGGGTGATTGGAGGTACACTTTGCGAAAAAGGAAGGAGAAGTCAACAACTTGGAGGAGCTCTTCTACAATATCGACACCTATTTATGGTTGTAACTCACTCAATTTATATCAATACAATGAGTTATTTTGTTTTCCTATATGTGATGTTTTTATTTCATATATTTCAATACCATGTTGATCTGTTGAATGAAGTAGATATATGATGCTACATATATCTTGTAGTTTCTTGGCTTGTGTTGTCTCATTATGTAGGTTCCAGTTTTGGCAGTTGGAGATAGGATTGGAGCATTCAATCCAAAGAAGGAGCGAAACATATGACATATTCCAAGTAGGTTTCTTCCCCTCATCTAATTTAAGGAAAATATTGGGTCCTTTGTCATTTTGTTGTTCTAGGTTAGCCACCAAACCTAGGGGAAATATTTATGTCCGCAATCATAAATCCTGCATAACAAATAGGTGACTCCACTGGGGAATGGTGTATTCCCGTGGTGTTTTCTTTTTCAAATTATGTTTGATTTACCTCTATCATAGACCTTTTCTGCTTTAACCAGCTAAGAAAAGATCTAGGAAGTGACTGCATTGAGTCATGTTTGCAATTTTTGTGTCAGAATCCTCTTTCCCAAGACCAATGAACCCTCTGCTCTACTGAAAAAGCGTTGCACCCCACCTGGGCCTTCTCTATGCCTACATTATAGCCCACCTGGGCCCTTTATGTTCCTGTGTTGTAGAGCACTAGTGCCTCTTCTGCACTTGTGTTGATGCCTATTTTTGCACAAATGTTTCCTTGTTTTCTTAGTGTCGATTTGATCAGCCTACTTCCAGCTGACCTTCCTTGAGTCTTGAGTGTCTTGTGGCTTCTCTAAGAACTCCATTTAGTTTTTATTTGTGTTTGATTGCCTTTGGAAATAATTGGTTTTGATATTTCTTTTCTTATCATTAGGTCACTTGCAAATTTGTTTCATTTGATCATTGATCACTTGGATGAATTGTTGTTCTAGTCCTCATTATGAAAAGTGCATTTGAATAAGTGATTAGACTTTACATATTAGTTTTCCTCATTTTCAAAAATCAAGTGTGGTGAAAATAAAAAATCTTGCATTGACATTTATGGTTTTTTCATCTATATTGATTTATGAACAATTGTATGAAAAGTGAATTGTATTGAGAATATTGTTTACCGCATATTGTTTGTCTCTTCCCTTCCTTAGCTAGATTTTCATTGAAGAGAAAGATTCCATTTCCTCATTCTAGATTTTAGTTTTATGGAATTCAGTTTAATTTGTGGCGAGCCATAAAATCGAAGCTTAATTCAAGATCAACTTAAAATCTATTGAATCAACCTAAGGATCATTTTTCACATTAATGCAAACACATAGAGGTATATGTTAGAGACTTGTTCCAACATCATTAAATGTAGGAGTTGTCATTGTTTTCCAGCATTGCATCCTGAGGGTGAAATATCATTCAACGTATGTGAGTGTATAGGATCATACTCCACGTACCTTCAGGTATATTGGTGGCGCTCCACACATGTAAAGTATATGGGAATGCTCTCATCGAATGATTACGCATTAGACAACACTACTACGGACTGCACTCCCATGTACTGTCACGTATATTTTGGGATTCCCCAATAGGTTTCCATCCATCCATATGTAACCAAGTTTGTCGCCTTGTAAACCGTGATACACAAAACACAACATTCAAGGAGATTGGTTGTCGTACGTTAAGTCCTTCATTGTCCAACGTGTGTATTGCAGTTCACGATTGCTTGGTAATCCTTTATGCCTGGATTACCCTATTTTTGATTTATTTCTTTTTGTATTAATAAAATTTACCATCCAACGTGGAACAACAAGATCCCCCACTCCGTCGTTCCTGTATAATACAAAATAAGCCTCCTCTTCCACCAAAGGGTACTCTTGGCCATCATCAGAATCGTAAAAGAACACAAACTACCAAATTGGGAAAGTCGAGAACTACTTCTAGTCCTCCTAAATCTAATCAACTAGAATCATCTATCCCCTTGAGTACCAAACCCAAGATTACATCTACTCGTGTTAGTGAAATTGACACAACCGATACTAAATTACCTAAGAATTTGTTCCTTGAGGTTATACAATCTTACTTTCCCGAGTCAAAAACTTTATTTCCTGTGGTAATTGAACATGAGGAGCCTCATTCATATTTACCTATTACTTCAGGTATTTCATCCTCTCTTTCGTCGTCTTAGATAGATCCAATTACCGTATATCTCAGCCCGGATAGTGAACTGCTTCAACCTAGAATCGTGAGTATTGAGGAGATCCCATAAGAAGAGCCTCACCCTTCTACTCATTTAGAGGGACTTTTTATTTATCCAACCCATCCTCTTATTCCTCCTCCACCTTCTGAACAACTCCTTTACCTAGTTCTTTTGACTTACTCGTGAATTTCACGTGGAAATCCACATTAGGATTATTGACCATGACTGGAACTGATATGGCTTCCCAACCTGAATCTACCACTATGGTTGAGACTTCAAATGTGTCTTCCACATCTATGTTTTAGACATCACCAGAGGCACATCTATATGGTGGTCCGTCCATCCCACCTGGATATCAATCCTTATCTGGTACCTTATATGTGCATCTTCCAGTTTATGGACATCCCCAATGTCATCCACTTTGGGAATTCCATATGGTGTTGCTTTTATGAGTGCTACTTAGCCTGCTCCTTCTCCTCCTCCTACATCGACAGTTGAACAAAAGGTTTTCCCTTATGTTAGTGGGCAACGTATTCTTCAACAACCTAATTATCCTTATGTTGGGTACCCTTCGGAAGGAGGAAGTTTCTTGCATCATCCCCTCCTCCTTTGGCAGTGGGGAAACATGTTGTTGGTATACCTAAAATTATTAACCATCCTTATTATAGTCCTCCATATATGGGGATGACTGCTAGTGTTTGGCATCCTACTTTTCTTATTTAACCATGTTCGATGTTGGGTTCATTGTTTGTTTCCCAACCTGTGCCATCATCTCAAGTTCTTACTCCTCAATCTATATCTCAACAAGATCAAATTCATGTAACTCAACCTATATAGGATTCAATCGGATATGAACTCATTCCTTCAGTATCTGATACCTCTCAAATCCTACTTACTCATCCTTTACAAGTTCCTTTACAATCTCAATCACTTGCACAAGGTATTTCACAAATTTCAGTAGGACAGACTGTGCATGGTATGACACAACATCAATCAAATCCTCTTTATCATGGGACAATGAAAATTCCCATTGGGCAATATTATAGACCTTATGGTGGGCTCTAGTATTGCAGCAATAATGCTACAACTCCTGGGACTCCCTTCTTTACTTTTATCAACCCAGTCGTTCGTAACAAACTTGGAAGCGATGGTGCTGTATGCACAAGTACTAGCTCTTGCCGCAGTTGTCACTTGGTCAACTGGCACAAGTCCGCTAGGGGCTTAATAAAACTTCTATGAGCTCTTAGAAGAAGCTTTTTAATTGATGGATGAAAGATAACTCAAAGGAAGCTAATCTACTTGCGAAAAGAGATTGAAAAACTGAAGGAAAGCACAAACCTTAGCAAACCCTAATTCTACCAGCTAGTCCTACTGATGCAAAGATGAGAATGCAGACTACTGAAAGAGATGCCATTACTTCTATGAAGGCAAAATACATTTGTTTAGACTACCTTTTTCCTAAGAAAACATCTTTTTGTATTTTTGATTAAGTTGTCAATTTCATCATGCATATGCTTTAATTGTGCTTTACTGTGCAGGGGTGGATCAAGGAGGAGAAATGCTTGGAAAAGGTTGGAAAGGTTCAGAGAGGGTCTAAGGAGTCCCTAAAACCCTTCCAGAGAGTTTCAAAAAGTTTTTCTATCAAGAAACCTAATTTGTGAGCTTCTACAGGAAGTCTGCAGGGGTTCTACAAGATGTTCAGGAATTTCTACAGGATGTTCAGAAATTTCTACACGATGTTTGAAAATTGGTTTTCAGAGGATGGGTGAGTGAGGGAAGATGCATGAATGGATTTGGAGGTAGGATAGGGGTCTAAAGTGGCCTAGGGACTGGTGGATGGAGTAGTGAGAAGGTGTAGAAGGCTGACTTGGCTTGAAGAAGGCTAAGGCAATGATTGAGCAAGAAGGTAGGGTTACGTGGAAAAAGGACAGATGGGAGACGAGGAACTCTGCTAGGAGATGGAACAGGTGGCTCAGATGATGCTTTGGGTGGATGAAAGAGTGGTGGAGATGCCCTGCACGGTGTACTTCATCCGAATAAACAAAGTCTTGCAAATGATCAAAACCCGAGCTAATCTAGTCTACCTATCAAAAAGCATGAATGAACAATAGTTGTATTGGAGAGAAAACCATGTATATCAACTATGCAGAGAAACATTTTAGAGCTCTAAACCCATAACTAACTTCTGTAAAGGAAAACAATACACTAAGGATTGCATGGTCAAGCAAACTAGTGTTTTTGTTGGGACATCATTGTTTCTTCAATTCCAGCCCCTGATTCAATAAGCATGAGGTGAAACCGAGAGTGTGGTTGTCCCTTTTCTTTGAAGCTTTTTCTCTTATTATCCTACCAAAACACCTAAAGTAATTCCATTCATAAATAGTGATCTATCCAAGCAACATAAATAAATCTGCCTAACAGAAATACGTTCAAATGCATAAAGGGAAACAATGATGCATAAAGGAAAAGTAACAGTACAAAAAGGAGGCCCTAGGCTCTCAGGTTGGGCCCAACCCTGAGAGATATGGCTCCTATGGAAAAATCAGATTTGATATAAAATCGAACTGCTTCTCATTATCAAAAAATAATCATAAGAGTGATGCCAAAAATGGCTACAAAAGAACAAAGTAAAACTAGCAGCACTGAGGTGCAAAATACGCAATGGTTTCAAAAGTCCCTTATGAAGGCTGAGACCTCAACATTTAAACATCACGAGGGACCTAGCTGGCCTCCTCAATCCGTGGAACTCAACTATCCAAACTGTGAGTTAGACAGTCCCTTCTAAAATCTGCTTGGCTACCTTCTAGATTCGGTTTTGGTGGTCTTTGGAGCTCGGAGTTGGGGGTGAAGATCCCGAGGAAGGGTTATTTAATGCCATAGCCAACCCCCTACGAATCCTCACCTCCGGCTTGGCTGTCTTTTAGCCCATGATTGCTCAATTTTGCTCCAACATGTGTCAAAAAGCCTGAAATAAGCACGTGTCAGCCACCTAGGAAGAGTGACTACCCTTATTCGTACAAATGACATAAACATACTGAAAATAATGCATAAGCTATGGAAAATGAAGGATTTGAACATAGACTGAAAAAGGATAATTAGGCCAAATGAGCACAACAAGTTACCAATTTTGGGGCTCATCATCACCCCCCTGCTAAAAGGGTTTCTCATCCTCTGAGCAACTAGTCCAGCTCCTCATCTTTCATTGCTTTAATCGCCACCCTCACATCCCAGGCTTCTGAAGTAGTGTCCTTTACACTGTCATGGAATCTGGCCTTCCTTTCCACCTCTTCCCACTGCTTATGCTCCTCCTCTTCTGTGCCTCCCTCTAACAATCCCAAAAGTAAGGGTGGACTTAGCTTGAGGCCTATCCAATTGGCCTGGAGGTTCTGCATAGACTTCTTGTAGAGAGGCACCCGTGCCAAAGCTTCCCTCATCCGAGTTGGAGTGTGATATTCTCGGATTTTGAGGCTATGGGACAATGTGTTCCACCTACAGGTGCGAGCATGAACACAATTGTCCCCTAATAATCGCTCCATATCCTCGAAGTGTACTATGGCCTGGGCGTGGCGATCCATGTACTCTAATAAAGCCTAAGAGTTGGTTGCTAGGTGCTGGTGAGAGGATATCAATGCTGTGGGGTCCCCTGGCTCTGCTCTAATCAACAGTGGTTCATGTAGCTCCTGGTCCATGACATTCCTGACCTCAACTGCTCTCTTTTCTTCGTGGTTTAACCATGAGGTCATTGCCATCAGCTGCATGTCCCCTACTGCTGTGTTGGGGTCCCACAAGGTGATGTTTGGAAGGGCCAAATTATGGAGGTAAAACTATGAAAGCTTGGCCTTATCTTCCGATGAACTGGTGTTACATAAATCCATGAATTGCTGGGGGTTTTGGATGTGGGAGATACCCCTCTGTGCCAATGTGTTGATTTGGAACTGCAGCCACTGATCCCTTAGGTATATGCCATAGGATTTGGCCGGTTGCCTACATTGCAGAGTTTTCATTGCCCAACTGGCCATGCAGGCCAATTGTGCCTCCTTTTCTTGCATCTGCTGTTTCAGGAATTGTATCTCCATACCTGCCTACAATTCCCTTTCTTGTAGCTTCCGGTTAAGTTCCTCGAGATCAGATGGCATCCCTTCTTTTCGTTGAGGCTCTGCTGAGGGGTCCTTGGCTGTTGTGTCCTATCCTTTCCTCTGTCCCTGCAGATGGAGCTGTTGTCTGAGTAGCTCATTCTCTTCCCTTAACTTGGCTTGTTGGGAGCTTTCCACATGCCTTACTCTTGCCAAATCCCTTTGTGTTTCCTTGAGCCTTTCCTCTAGAGGCCCTATATCTGCTACCCCCTTGGATTTAGCGATCCTCATCCAAGTGTGGGTTCGTACTCTTTCTTCCTCTAGTGCTAGAAATAGTGGCACTGTGAACTTTTGAGGAATAATTTTGTCGGCTTCCAAAAAGTTATAATAAGAGCCCAGGTTGGGCTGGGGGCTTGGTTCCATGATGACATCGACCTTCTTCTCCTTTTGTGGTGACTTGGCTGCTCTCTCCTCCTCCTATGGTGACTTGGCTACTCTCTCCTCCATCTGCCGGTTTCTTTCAGAGTAGCCAAAGTTTCCTATAGAATAGCCTCAGCATCTTGTAGAGAGGCTTCTGAGCTCAATTTATCGATTCTTTCCCTCCATGAGGATGTTTTCGGGCTCCCCCACTCATAATTAATGGATGCCTTGGAGGAGGATTTATCCTTTAGTGTGGTAGGGGTATCCACAATGGTGATTGGCTCTTTTGATGAAGGCTGGGGTCTGCCAGTCTTAATCCTTACACTCCTTCTTGCTTTAAAATACAGAGGAGTCTCCCTCTTTCATTTCTCTTTTGGCTTGGGAGAGGTACTTAGGGTGGCCAGCACAGCTGCTGCCTCCCTAGCTAGAAATTCGGCCAACTTCTCCTTCTGTTGTCCTTCTTTCAGACTTCCTGTAGAAAGTCCTGTAGCGGTTGCTTTCTGGCTTCCTGTAGAAGCCGTTTTTAACTTTCCTGTAGAAATACTCTGCTGCTTTCCTGTAGAAGCCGAGGGCACTGTTTAGCCTGCTTGGCTGAGGGGACTTTTCCCTTTAACTTGGCTGAGGTTGCCTTAGGGGTGCCCTTACTTACTTGGACTTTCTCAGTCCATTCTGCCCTGCTCTGTAGCCTTTTCTCCCTGGGTGTTGGTGCAATTTTATCATCCCCTGTTTTGGCAGCTTGCCCCGTTTCTGGTGTTCCTTTCTGTTCTTTCTTCAGTGCTTTTCTAGGGGTTTCTTGTTTTTTAACCTTCTTCTCTGCCTGAGTATGCTCCTTCTCCTCACTGCTAGAGGAAGTGAGCTCCTCGGCCAAGACTCGGACGTCATCATCCTTTGACATATTCCGAAAAATTTACGAGGAGAGAGGGACAGTGAAAGTGTGGAGTGCATCTTTCACGCAGAGCTTAATAAGCCCGTGATGGGCTAGCTAGTTTGGTGTCCCCTCTCTGAGTGTGGTGGCACACTTAGTCATGGACTGCAGGAAGAAGTAAGGAATGCTCAATTTTTGCTCTGAGGGTAGGTGCATGTGGTGCCTGAGTTCTCTGAGCAACCGAAAATCATAGCCATATACGATGCTAAATCGCCCCTCACACGTAATATACTTCATAATTTGGAGGTTGACTTCACTCCAGAACGGTTGTAGGCTAGTCCTCTGAAATCCATTCTTGTCTTCTGAGAATTGTTCCTCTGGCAAGAAGAACTCTTTTTTAGCTTTCTGACCCAAATTCCTCTCCTCCTTATCCCAGGGTACCCCCATTGGAAGATCAGTTACTCTGCTGATGAGCTGTGGGGTGAGTCTAAGGGTCAATCCTCTGAAGTTGACAATGGCCAATGTCTTTGACTTCGGCTTCAGGGACCGGAGGAATTCTTTCGCAATTTCGTCATCCTGACCTTGAAGCTTGTCACAGAATGAAATCCAATGTGCACGGGAAAACAAGTCCACCACCTCAGGGGTTTCCCGTAATTTCTTGGAGTCCGAAGGTTCTTTTCTAATGAACCCTCCTGGCATGGTAAAACTCTGTGTTTGCTCGCGCTTTCAAGCAGACAGGGAGTTCTGGGTGTATTTCCCTCTCAGAGCGTAAAAAAAAAATATCTTTGTGTCAATTACCCTTTGCTGAACTTGCTTGCTCATATAGAGAAGGAGAACTTCGGGATTTTTTTACACACGGAGTGCAGAGCTATGTCTCCATTATACACACAGTCATATAAAATTTACAATTTTTACCGGTGCTTTGACAGTGTCTCAATTTCTACAGGAGGGATTTTTTCATTCAATCGTGGAGGAAACCTCGCATGCAGATCACGAAGACAATTTCGGGCAGTGATATAAACAAAAGCTTTTGATTCGACAGACAAAATTGTATTCACATTTCTCTACCCCCCTCAATACGTCGAATTCACCACCTTTGGAATTATTTGCATGGGAAAGTTAAGTTCTGCCTACCTCACTGAAAATTTCCACCCTCGACGTGAACAGTCCGCACTGCTTCATATGCTGAGTTTCCTGTAGCGCAACTTCCTGTAGAAATCTTTCCTGGCTTTTGGAGGAGGTTATGGTGGCACAGGACTAGTCTGAGTGGTAGCATGATGTTTGAACAGATCGAGAACTCGGGCTAACAACTTGCAGAGGAGGAGGATGCGTACTCGGATGCAAAACAGTTGTGAGCATAAATGACTGCAGTGCATCATAAGTATTCAACCGGCTGATTTCGAAATTCTGCAGAATTCATGGCGTGGGGGTGAGGTGTCCCTCCTGATCCATTGGCTAACGTCATTGCTATCATTCCCCAGCGTGCCCCTGACCGCCAAATTCTTGCCTCTGCATTTACCGCCGCCATTCCTGTCATACCGCCGCTTCTCCCCGACTGGACACTTCCCACGTGTCAATTATCTGACTTTTCGACATAAACAATCCCATTCAGATTCTACGAGGCCGCCTGACTGGCTGTGGCGGCCAGTTGAATGGAAACCAGCCTTGTTCAATCCATCCATTCTCACAGTCATGCATATTCAGAGTATAGCTTATGTAATTTGACGAAATTAGGTTAGGCACTTACCTGTGCGGCCGTGGACGTGGGTTTTTTCAGGTTTCGGGACGAGGGATGCTAGATCTGCGTGCTGCTTTGTTGTGCACAGGTGCTGGAGCTCCTCTTCATTAGCTGCTACTGGTTACGAGACTTTGAGACCCGTTTCCATGGTGGCGAATGCTGCATGCACCGGTTCTGCGAGCTGCTGGTGTCTTCATGGTAGGTGCTCCAGCTGGATCAGCTGCTACAGGATTCCTGTACGACATCCTATAGCCGTTTCTCCTTCTGGGGAACATGCTGAAATAAATGGAGTCACATTCACTGATGAAGGGCCTTGAGGTCGCCTTGACAGGTGAAGTGTGCGAGCCTCAGAAGGCCTTATTTTTGATTTTGAAAAAACAAATTTTCTTATTTGAAAAACAGGGTTCTGGTATGCATGTGCAGGTATATTCGACCAGATGAGAGTAATGGTGGTGAAAGGAGGTGAAACGAGTGGAGGATGGAAGAAAAGAGTGGTTGCATGCCTCCTCAATGGGCTTCAATCTCCAAATCCTTCTCTGTAATCGATTCTGGCCCGTCCAAAAGCTCTACAGGATGTTTCCTGTAGAAATACATAACTTCCTGTAGAAAGTCCTGTAGCTTCCTGTAGAAGGCTGAACCATGACCAGATTGTGTCCAAACCTTCAAAAAATGAAAGCTCATGGAGGGAGTGTATGTGAGGCTGCCTGGTAGCTTGATAAGGCCTCCTTTGTGCGCTGTGTTCTTGCAACCTATAACACTTTCAGAGATTAGCTTGTCTTCTTTTTTTTTTTTTTTTAAGAGATAGCAGGGGCGCCTCAATGAGGTTTTCACCCCTACCATCTCCCTTGGGCGCCTCGAAAAGGTTTTCACCCAAGGATCTTTTTATTCCAATTCTTTTTTCAGAGAGACAACAAGAGCGTCTCAATGAGGTTTTCACTCCTACCATCTGCCTTGGGCACCTCAAAAAGGTTTTCACCCAAGGATCCTTTTTATTGCATTTTTTTTATATATAATGATGCTCAGGGTGTGCCCAAAATAGAGGTAGAACCCTTCTCTATGACCAGCACTGATTTTTCCATAGTTTTGACGAACTCTTGCCTCGAAAGAGGTTTCCTGTAGATCTTTAGTCGATGCCCATTGACGAGCATGGGGATGGATTCTTCATCAATAGTCCGGATAAGGACAAAACCATTGTCATTACACTTTTCCACTGCATATGGTCCTAGCCATCTTGTCCTCAGCTTCCCCTGGAAATCCTTATGTCTGAAATCATACAGCAACGCCCAATCTCCTGGCTGGAATTGTTTTTCATTGAGGTGCCGATCATGCCATACCTTCCTCTGAAGTTGAATAACTTCCGGGTGGAGGAGGGCTTGCATTCAAAGCTCATCTAACCCATTCAGCTACATTAACCTTTCTTGTTGAGCATGGCTGAGATCTAGGTCCAGCTGAGCTAACATCCTCAATGTTTTGTATTCAAACTCAATTGACAACAAAGCTCTCTTCCCATAGAGTAGCTCATAAGGTGTGAAACTGGTTGTGGTCTTCCAAGTGGTGTTGTAGGCCCAAGTGGCCTCAACCAGGTGATCTTCCCAATCCTTTCTGCTGCTGCTCACCACCTTAGTCAAGATCCCCTCTAATGCTCTATTGGTGACTTCCACTTGCCCATTCGCTTGAGGATGATATGGGGTGGAAGTCCTATGCTTGATCTTGTGATGAGAAAGCAAGTCTTCAATCAAATTTGAGGTGAACTGGCTTCTTGATCGGTGACTAACTCTCTTGGGTAGCCAAATTTGTAGAAAATGTTTTCTCTTAAAAATTCAGCCACATTTTCTTCTGTTGCTGCTTTAATTGCCTTGGTTTCTGCCCACTTTGTCAGATAGTCTGTGCACATAATGATGTAAGACTTTTGCCTTGAAGGAGGGTTGATAGGACCCACAAAATCCATACCCCACTTCTCAAATGGCTCAAGAGTCACTTGAGGTTGGAGAGGCATTTCATCCCTTGGAGTCAGTTTCCCCATCCTTTGGCATCGGTCACATTCGATGGTATATCTCCTGACATCTTGATGAAGAGTTGGCAATAGTAGCCTGCCTGTAGAATTTTGAAGGCAGTCCTCTTGGCTGCAAAATGTCCTCCACAAGGCCCAATAGTGACAGGTTAGGAGGATTTCAAAGACTTCCTCCTCCCTTACACAACACCTTAAGATCTGATCAGGGCCAAGTTTGAACAGGTTGCCCCCGATCCAAGTGAATGAGGCACTTTTCCTCATGATTCCGCTCTTCTCCTTTGAGGATAGATGCGGAGGGAACTGTACTGAGACCAGATAGTTTTCTATATCAGCAAACCACGGGGAGAGTACTGAGATAGCAAATAGATGCGCATCTGGCATCTGGTCATCCACTGTTCCTTCTTCACCTGCAGGCAAATCCAATCTAGACAAGAAGTCAGCAACAACATTTTCTTTACTTGGTTTCTCAACGATGGTCAAATCAAACTACTACAACAAAAGTAACCATCTAATAATACGAGCATTCACATCAGGCTTATTCATT